>JAOVYW010003319.1:25302-46765 GCA_025775045.1 Hiodon tergisus | reverse complement strand
AAATAAAAAGAGAAAAACATATTTCGTTTAAATAAAACCAAAACGCCACATGTTCGTCAACCAATTGGGGTGACGTCTAATTCGCAGCGTGGGTAGATTCAAGTGGGTAGAAAAACGACAAGATAAGCAACACAATTAAATTCGGTTTAGGTACAATTCCAGTCAACTCAGAAAATGATTTCATATTCTAAATGTGAAACTACAAACAGCTATACTCTCCAATTGGCCGACTGTATTAACTGAATTGTATTTCACTTAATGTACTAAATTGAAACGGAAATGAGCCAAACCCTGCATGTAATGTGAAGAATGGGAGGGCAAAGTATGTTATTGAAAAATAAGTGTTTAAAAAAAAAAAACTTTTACTTTAAAAAAACGGGAAAAAACGACTTTATGCAGAAAATTAATTGCACGTAGTTTCATTAGTGTTAAAATAAAATCTCAGTTGGATCGACTGAGGGAGCAGAAAGAGAATAAGCATATAGTCCTGCAGCTGGTTAATCCAGTTTACAGTGCCCAAGCCTGGAAACCGTAGGTGGCATTCGATCTGTTAATAACCTTCTTTACCCTAGTGCGTGTGCCTGAGGCGTTAGCTGGCAACCGTTGTAATGACACCTTTAGTTGTTGGAACACAAATGTAGCCAGGCAGACATGAGAAGCAAACCTTTTTGAGCTATCATAATCTGATGAATTTTACTATCCACGCTGCTTTGGTTTAACTCCTGTTGAAACAAGTAGCCTCGACGGCTGGCATAAAGAGAAATCAGCCTAAAAAAATGTATATGTTGTAAATGATAGTGACACCCGCAGCCTCAGATACCACCTTGAGATGATGACACCGGGGAGTGGAGGCCAAGGAGGAAAGGGAAACGAGATCTGAGAGGCTTGGAAACATCCGCGCTAACAGGTACATCACAAACCCAGAGCTCACCCCTCCAATCTTAGCTGGCTCGCGGCTCAGCTTCACTTTTAGGTTCACCTTGTGTGTTTTTGTGCTGTTTGCAGTGCAGTAACCAGTAACTTAATAACGTTATAATAACGTTATATCACTGGGACTGTGTTATTCCCATGTAACTGGGGCTTCCGTGGTGTATTACTGGGGTGGGAAAAGGGATACATACTTTGAGGGGAGAGGCCTCAAGCTCTGTAACTCTGATCAACTTGTTCTGTTATCAATGATGTGGTAAAATAAAAATAAAAACTTAAAATTTATTTCTGATATGATGACATGGGATGACAATGATTGATGGGACGTTAATCATTGTTCCATGAATGATGAATCATTAATCATTTATGGTGCCCACAAATTTATGTTTTTTAGTAGGAAAGTAGCAAATCTGCAGTAGTAGACAGCAAACAGACTCTCGTTGCAGTTGAGCCGAAAAAGATAGAGATGCTGCCCAGGATTGTGACTAAGGTCCATCCAGGGGAGGAAAATGGCCAGCAGATAGCATCAGGACTGGCCCAGCTGATGGCTGTTGTTGAGAAGGTGGGTCACACGACTAATTCAAATCTGGGTTACATGGTGGCTATGATAAAGAAGTTGCGATCTTCATCTCCAAGATTATATTTTCACAAGTTAATGCGGTCCAATTAACAGTTCAATTAATGTTCAATATGACTACCTACTGTTAATCCTTCATTAATCATAAAATAATGACACAGCTGGGGGGTTGGCTACATCAGCAGAATAATTGAAATCCCAATCATATGAATACAACAAAGAGTAAAGAGCCTTTTGCAATATAATAATTGTAATCAGATTATGAAATTCATCCGGGTGGGAGGATGGGGTGTGGCTGCAGAGCTGCATTTCCACCAGATAAATACATTTTGGTAGCAGGTAGCATTAGTGCAGCCCTCCCTGTATCTGGGTGCTGACATCACTACTGCAGCAGCAGCCCCTAGCGCAGCGTGTCTCAGCAGAGCCTCCTGGCACTCAGCCGGAGCGACAGCCGGGGCCAGCGCGCTTGTTCATAGGATGGGGGAGGCACCGCTGGATCCCGGCTTCATCTGCTCCCTCGCCGCAAGCGTGGTTAAAACGTCCCGGCACCTCACTCCCTCGCCCTCCTTTCAGCGCTGCACGTTCACCTCCTGGATCAGGGAGAACATCCGCAAGAAGGAGTGCTGCTACTACATAGAGCATGGCAGGTAAGGGTTCCTCTCGTCCTTCACATGTACTTCTTTGTCCGCGACGATGTCGGAACGTGAGTCAAAGGCAGTGGTGCTTCTGTATCCATTAAAGCTGATATGCTTTTCTATTTATAATTATAAATGCAAAATCTGCACAGCTTTCAGAAATAGCAAAAGCACTGTTGTCCTTCATACATTATTCATTACTAGTATTGTGCACCGTGTGGTTCAAACTTCCTATTTTAGAGCTGTTTGTGTGAGTGTGAGTGAGAATGTGTGTGTGAGGTCTGTGTCTGTGTGTTTAGCAATACTAATAGTTACTTTTCAAAGGAATGATAAATAATTTGTTGACAATAAAGAGTACATACAGATTAATTCAACGATTTGTAGGTCTACTCTTTTCCTCCTTTTTCTGTTTCAAGCTGGTGCCACTGTAACCCACACAACGCATGCCTAGTGCAGCTGTCTATTTTGGCCACTCACAAGATTAACTTTCCAGAACATGGGGAAAGATTTTGTGATAGTAAAGCTCTCATTAGAGGACAGTACTTCCTGTGAAATATAATATTTCCTCAGTTAAATTATATTAGAACATGTTTTGTTGGGAACGTTGGTTTTGCCATTAGATAACCTAATTATTTTATCACAAATATTATAAATAAAATTAATAAATTAAAATGCCACTTTATTGTTATTGTTGTATTGCATGTAATTTATGCAACATGAACAATGTGTTTTTTCGCCCAGGGAGGGGATCTGTAAGTGTGGCTACCCAAAGGTTTGCCATGATGATAAGGCCATCATGCCTGAGGTCTTCATGGGCGAGTCGTGGGACAAGCACAGACATATTCGGGAGGTGCCCACTGACGCCTTCGGGGACATCAGCTTCGGGGGCCTGGGGCAGAAAGTGGGCAAGGTGACATACACTTTACAGGGCATTTTGGATTATCACTGGGGGCACCTACTGCAGTGCAATAACCTTAACCCTTCTGATTTAAACCTGTGCCTGCGTGTGCGTCTACATCTGAGTGTATGTGTGTCCAGTATGTCCGAGTCTCGACTGAAACGTCCCCCGAGACCTTGTACCAGTTGATGACTGAGCACTGGAGGCTCCAGCCTCCAAACCTCCTCATCTCCGTCACGGGTGGGGCCAAGAACTTCTACATGAAGGCCCGGCTGAAGGAGTTGTTTCGCCGGGGGCTGATCAAAGTGGCTAAAACCACAGGTACCTCCTGGCATCATAGCTTGATGAAAATGAGAAGGGGTCTTGCAATTCTCATGTACAAGCATATCAATATTCTCCCAGTGCAGTTCGCATGGCGCTTTTTTCCCGGTTAGTTATAAGTAGCTGATAACGAACTCACATGCATTGGCTCCCAGTCTGCGGACAGTGCCATCGGGCCTCTGGTTTCACCTACAGGGGCGTGGATTGTGACAGGCGGCACTCACGCGGGTGTGATGAAGCACGTGGGTAAGGCGGTGCGGGACTACACGTCCAGCGGCAGCTCCACGGAGCGGCAGGTGGTTGCCATCGGCATAGTCACCTGGGGTATCGTGCATGGTCGTCAGCCCCTGGTTCATCCAGAGGTAAGGGGCGAACCCCCATGTTACCGTGGTTGGGGCCGCTGGTCGTGCCACACTGTGTCTCTTCCCTCCTATCCATCTGTTGTCTCTCCACCAGGGGTGCTTTCCTGCCCACTACTCTCTGGATGAGCCGGGTCAGGGCCACCTGTCATGCCTGGACAACAATCACTCCCACTTTTTGCTAGTGGACAATGGGACTCACGGCCAGTATGGGGAGGAGATTGCGCTCCGCAGCCGTCTAGAGAAGCTAATCTCCCAGCAGCCATTGGGTAACAGAGGTTACTAGAGCATTAACTGAAAGACGTAATGTAGACTGGATTCACTTGGGCTGTGTGCTATGCTGTTGTCCCCAGTCACTTCCTGCTAAAGTGTGTTCCATTTCGTGTCTGCTTCAGAGTTTGGGGGGAGAGTACCAGTGGTCTGTGTGGTTCTGGATGGAGGACCAGGAACTCTAAACGTGAGTCTATTCCAATGTCAGAGCCCACTTCTAGTCCGCTGGTTCTGGTTCTCACCATTTCGTGTCTGACCAGACATGTTTCCACAGACTATTCACAGTGCCATGCTCAACGGCACCCCCTGTGTGGTCCTAGAGGGGTCGGGGCGGCTGGCGGACGTCATTGCCCAGACTGCCGGTCTATCCACGTCCCAAGTTTCTCTGGACCTTATTCACCGACTGGTAAAGAGGTTCTATGGCAAGGAGTACGAAACCTTCTCCACGTTCAGGATAATCGAGTGGACCAAGAAGGTAGGCCGGGCGGGTTCAGGAGGATAATGGGTATGGGAATGGGGGAGCAGGATGTGAGATTAGTACATAGGCCTTTCTGCGGATGGATGTGAATACGGAGCAGTACTTGAGACTCCATAGGGCTATCTGCAAACGAGGGTGGGGGCAGCCCTTGGATGGGCTCTGACCGTGACCTGTTCCTCAGATCCAGGATATCATCAGAATTCCCCAGCTCCTGACCGTGTTCCGCATGGATGAGGAAGGACGCAACGACCTAGACGTGGCTATCCTTCAGGCACTACTTAAAGGTATGCTGTTGGACTTTCTAAAGACTCTGGAGACCTATGTGATCACTTAGTTAGAAATTAGCTCAGTCAGTGAGTCTGAAAGACATCTTGCCAGAAAAAGTACATTTAGGCTTAAAAGACCTCTTTCCAAAGAACCATGTCAGCATGGAGCACTTTGCATCACCTAATTGTCCATTGTGGGCTTTCAGTTTATACAAACTCAATTCCCTGGCATAGGCAGCCTGCTACATTATATCCCACACACTAGCCACTCATCCTTTCGGATATTGTTTAGTCTCTTACCCAGAGAATATCATCCCACACGGCACCATTCATATGCACCCTGTGATCCGTTAAACCACTTTCTCACCTTGCACATTCATACATGTCTTCATCCGTCAGGTCTCTTGTTGCTTCCTGCAGAATATAGGCTATATGATGGTCACAACCCTTCCCTCCCCTTGCCCCCTTTATGTAGCTTCCAAGATCTGCGATCGCCCGGGCAGGGAGAACTGGGAACGGCAGCTGGAGCTAGCGGTGGCCTGGAACCGGGTGGACATCGCAGAGAGTGAGATCTTCACCGAGGAGAGCCAGTGGAAGGTCTGCTGCAGTTCCAGTTCCAGCATAGCCAAAATCATACTGATGTGACGTGGTTACTGGAAAGGGAAGAACGGTTCCGTCCTGTGTAGGAATTACTAAATATCCAGTATTCTTACATAGTGAAATAAAACCAGGATCATTGATCTATTGTACATGTGATTGTAGTGTAGCAAGGAGTACAAACTAAGGAGAAGGTAAGAAACAGAGTAGCAAGTCACAGTCCCAATAAAAATTACAGCAAGTGAAACCCGCCAGTTCATCACTTTACACCTTTGCCCTCCCCCAGTCCAGCGACCTTCATCCAGCTATGCTCTCGGCATTGGTGGGCCATAAGGCAGACTTTGTCCGACTGTTCTTGGAGAATGGGGTGTGTCTGAGGGAATTCCTGGACGAGGACATCCTGTGCCAACTCTATGCTTGCCTGTTGCCTGGCTGCCTCTTATTGCGTCGGCTGGCCAGGCGACTGAAGAATGAGAAGGTCCCACTGGGTGCAAGGAAGGTGCCGCTCCAGCACGTGTCTGCAGAGGTGCGCCACTTCCTGGGCAACTTCACCCTGCCCCTGTACCCATCATGCCGCTCTCTGCAGTGCGTCAAAATGCCCATGGAGAACATCCGTGTGAGGGTGAGTGATAAAGGTTTGTTTAAAAAATAAAAAAGGGGTTTTCGCATTTAGTGCCATATGATATTGTGACCTCTGCTGCTTATTTCTGCCTCTGATTTCTTTCAAAGCTTCCACTGAATGGGTCTGCCGAGCTCCAGACTGGGGGCAGGGTGGTCAGGGACCCAGAGAGAGACCTCTTCCTCTGGGCTGTCCTACAGAATGACCAGGATCTGGCTGAGATTGCCTGGGAGCAGGTAATCCGGATCTTAAGGGTGCATCTCACAGTTGTCAATCTGAGTGCAAATGTGCGCTGGTCGGCTGACCAGAGTCTCGCCACCGTCTGTCCATAGTGCACCGACTGTATGGCTGCTGCTCTAGCGGCTAGCAAGATCCTGAAGAAGATGGCAAAGGAGGAAGATGACGAGGGCGATGAGGCTGATAAGATGAGGGCGCTGGCTAACCACTATGAGAGGCAGGCCATAGGTATGCATGCTGTGCAGACTCACAGCGACCACATAGACTCATATTTATGACCCACTACAGAGCGCTCAGTCTTTGACATCGTGTTTGTTAACCTGAGCCAATTGATATTCTACTGAAAGGTCAGCACTCATTTTAATGACTTCATCCCCATCCCATGCTGGTCTGGCCCTAGGGGTGTTCAGCGAGTGCTACAGCTCGGATGAGCATCGGGCCCAGAAGCTGCTCATTCGGATCTCACCATCCTGGGGTAGAACCACATGCCTACGCCTGGCACTGGAGGCGGATGACAAGAGCTTTGTGGCCCATGCAGGGGTACAGGTAAAAACATGCAGGCCTTTTTGCGGTGTCTTGTGAAGGACATTATGTTATGCCCTATTGTCTTTCTCTGGCTTCTGAAGGATTACATTATATCATATGCTACTGTCTTTCTGTGACTTATGTGAGTGTGTGTGTGGGGGGGATACCTGTGTGTCTTGGCATGAAGAGCTGATGTGATGGAGTAATGGAAGTCCTCTCTTCTGAATCTAAGATTCCTAAGTGATGGGTTTTGTCCCCTCGCCCCACCTCTAGGCACTCCTGACCAAAATATGGTGTGGGGAGCTGGCAGTCGGGAACCCCCAGTGGAAAGTGCTTCTTTCCATGCTCATTATCCCTCTCATCTACACTGGCTTCATCACCTTCAGGTGAGCACCATCATCATCATTGACCAGAGAGGCCCAGTGCAACTGCCTGGAACTGTAGCAGTGCCTTTGACTTTCATCCAAATCAAGTCAGCCACACAACATTGCAGAACAAGCCACAGAAAATTTTAAGAGATATGGTAGATATCGGATTTGTATACTCTGTGTTTGTATTCTACTGCCTGATGAGGAGGTGCCTGTGATAGAACTTCTCTGGGGATTTTATAGATGAGTTTCCTTTACAGGCGCGACGAAGACATCCACAGGGATGCAGAGCGGAGTGAGAAGTTGCTAACCATGGAATCGGTGACGGGACGTTCATCGGACACCAAGATCCGGTTAGAGCAACTTTCTCCACACATTAGTCGCGTCACTCAATTCATTAGGTTTCAGTGACATCAGTTACAGCATTAGCCCATTAGCCTACTGTCTCTCATTGATGAGCTACAAACAGACATTAACCAGAAAACATGTGATTAACATATGAACAACTGATTAAATAGTAGCATTTCTGTAAACCATCCAATGAGATTTACCCTTTAACAAGGTAAATCTCTTAGCACTCTACTCCCAAATCCAGGGCGCTGTGTATCTGCTACGTTCAACCGATAGAACTTGGTGAACGTGTGTGGGGTTGCCCAGACTGCTGCCTGCATTGCAGATATCTGCAGCAAATGTACCCTGGAATATTTCCCAAGGAGTGTCATGGTATGGGAAGTGATCATCTTAGGTGAAGGCCGTTTGCTAAGCTGAATGTCCCAGTGAGCCTGACCCTGCATCTGAGATGCTTAACAGATGAACAGCTGTTTAGTCTGGCGTAAGCTCTCCGTTCTCTCCATATAGAATGCTGTTGCTCTGACAAGAGCACAGCATGTGGAGGAGACACTCTCTATCTGACTGGAAACTCACTGACTAGTTCAATGGCATGAAAGGTATACATGCAGGGTTAGGCCGCAGGGTAACCTTTGAACTTCCATGTGAAAAGAACAAAAATGCTCTGGACACAGACAATGCCTGCAACACACTAACACGATTTGAGGAACTTGCTGTTATTGCTAACAGAAATGCAGATTTTAAGGATAAAAGTAGGACATTAAAGCCTTCACTGGGGAACAATGTTTTTTCAGGAATTGGCTCACCAGAAAATGGGCTATGGTAAGAAGAGTCCACCGTCACATGACAATTGGAGTTAGCAGTATCACTATGTAACTCACCACGCATGCGCGGTTCAAGAGTAAAATGAGATGAGGCGGGGGAGTTGATGAAGGTGGTTTCGTGGATCGTGTTTATAAATAAAAAAAAGAAATGGATCATGAATTACAAACAAGGTCTTAACAAATCACCCTTAAAACTAAAACAACAAAAAATATGAAAAGAAAGAAAACAACAATTAGACAGAAAAAAAAATTAGTAATTAGGAATCAGGAATTAGTAAAAGAAGATTACTAATCTATATATTATATTGCATAAGGATTTTAGTTTTAATTTTAATCTGAAAGGTCAAATCGTCTTTCCCCAGCGCCTATCCCCAACAGACAGCACTAAATCCTCTGTCCTGCACGGACCGCCTGGTGGCCTTCTTCACCTCTCCCCTGGTCAAGTTCTACTGGAACATTGCGTCATACTTTGGCTTCCTGTGGCTCTTTGCCATTGTGTTGATGATGGACTTCCAGGACACACCCTCCTGGAGAGAGATCCTGCTGGATGTGTGGCTGTTCTCGCTGGTGTGTGAGGAAGTCCGACAGGTGAGAGGGGTCCAAAAATAGCCCTGTTTTTAGGTGTTTTCAGGCGTTTTAGGTGTTTTTAGGTAAGATGACACCAGCACTTTGCCACTTGTGAAATCCCCTGCCCTCCCTGTGTCCAGCTCTTTGATGATCCAGACGGATTTGGTGTTCGTAGGAAGGCCAAGATCTACATTAATGACCTATGGAACATTCTGGATGTGCTGTCCATCGTCCTCTTCATCGTGGGAGTAGCATTCAGGTGGGCTATTTGACTGAAAGGAGGTTTGAAGAGCATTACACTTTAATAAACCGTTAATCCTCAGGACAGCCCTTTATCCAAAGAAAAAGATCCCTTGAAACTTTTACTATATGTAAGGAGTGTTGCTGCACTCTGTTCTACACAATATCGATTGCGGTGATTTGGAGTTGTTCCTCCAGCTCATTGGGCACCTCATTTGATATGCATCATTCCTGCAGACTGACATCTGTCTTGTTCTACGCGGGGAAGGTGGTCCTCTGCATCGACTTCATTGTCTTCTCCCTGCGTGTGATGGCCATCTTTACCATCAGCAAAACGCTGGGCCCCAAGATCATCATTGTCAGGAGAATGGTGAGAGGCAAATCCCTCCGGATAACGACCCTGACCCCCGGCCCTGTTGCTGATCAGGCCTCACTTTTTTGTTAACTAATTCTCCTGTTTAGCTGCAATGGGAAGATTATGGGGAAGGAATGTAGCAAACCATTACAAGTAAGATATGAAGGATATATGTGAAGTTAAATATGAAGGAATAGTATATCTCAGGAGTTTTGTTAATGTTTGTCTGATCCTACCTGGGCTGTGTCTTGTCTCGGTCGCTCTCTCTGGGACCCCCCAGATGAAGGACATGTTCTTCTTCATGTTCCTGCTGAGCATCTGGGTGGTAGCATACGGGGTGGCCAAGCAGGGAATCCTGATCCACAACGAGGACCGACTGAACTGGATAATACGGGGCGCTGTCTACGAGCCCTATCTAATCATATTCGGGAATGTCCCCTCTAATATTGACAGTAAGCAAACGTCACTCAGATGTCTAATCCCGGACAGGGCATTGGTGCATGTACATGCCAACTTGCACACAGACAGGCAAAGGTTTGCAACGCACACAAGACACTACCACAAGCAAACACTCTAATGACTTGCAGACTCTAAAATATAAAGCAAGTCAATATAGCTGAACCCCCATGGCCAGCTTGTGTTTGGGTTGGGTCTCATCGCTGACAACATCCCCATTCCCCTATGTTTTAGATGTGGCCTTTGACAAAAACACCTGCAGTGTGAATGGTATTGACCCGCTCAAGCCCAGGTGCCCGGTGCTCGGCACCGACGAGACCCCGATCTTTCCGGAGTGGCTTACCATCATCCTGCTTTGTGTGTACCTGCTGTATGCCAATATCCTGCTGCTCAACCTGCTCATCGCCATCTTCAAGTAAGCCCTCCCCCAGCCACACAGCTGCCGTGTCACTCCTTCCTTCACCTCAACTGACATCTGATTTATCCTCTCCCTTTCTGAATATCTTCTGTAGCTTATCCTCATGATATCCTCTGACCGTTTAGATGACCTCAATATACTTAAATGTAAAGAAATGCTTTGTGCTTTTGGTCCAGCAGCTTAATGAGACCCAAACATGATGATTGTCATTTCGGGACCTCTGGCTTTGGTCTGCAAGTGTCTTGCGCCAAGCAGGTCTCCTGATCAATTTACACCCACCTGAGCTAGTTTGTTCGCCACCCTCCAATCCCCCAATCCCTATAGCTACACATTCCAGGAAGTGCAAGAAAACACAGACAGCATCTGGAAATTTCAGCGGTATGAGCTGATCAAGGAGTACCACAGCCGCCCAGCAGCCCCCCCGCCCCTCAATCTTCTCCGCTACCTATATGTGTTGGTCAGGCGCCTGGAGCTGTGCCGTTCCCTGCAGCAGCACAAGCAGTTCAGTGAGTAGCTTGTTGGCTCACATGGGTGGGACCACTCCTCCATTTAAATTGCAATCTTGCCTCACATCACCTGTGTCGCCCAGGAGAGGAGTTTCCGCAGGTGGCAGAGGAGGAGATGTTGTCCTGGGAGGCCTTGATGAAGGAAAACCACTTGGCCACCAGTCGGCATGACCAGAGTCAGAGAATGGAGAACCGCATCCAGGAAACTGCCGACAGGTGAGTTTTCTGGATGCAAGACTGATTTTTCACAGAAAAATGCCGGTCAGTCTCTGTAGCAAGTGGACTAATAGTGGAAGTTCATGTTTATGGCATAAAAAGAAAGTATAGTTTTGATGCTATACTGACTATATCAAGGAATGCCAATGTGCTTCTTTATGAAATGGACCACTGACCATCTATGCTGCGCAAGTGACTTCTTTGAGACTCTTGCGTTTCAGGGTGGGTGAAATGGTGGATCGCCTGGAGGCAAGGCAGGACAGGGAGTCCCCTACCGTAGTGAAGAAGCTGGCCCGTCTGGAAGAGCAGGTCCACATCACCCATTTTTAGAGATTGTAGCCTGTGCTGTCGCTGTCCATGTATCCATCTTCCATCAAACACTGCATTTGCTCGATCCTCAGAGCCACTGTGTAAACAGGAAACACTGCAACTGCTCTGCCCTCACAGACTACTGTGTGAACAAGAAAAAACTGTAATATCTTCCCTGTTGCAGGTCTCACAGTCCACTAAAGCTCTTCAGTGGATAATGAGTGTCCTGAAGTCCCAGGGATGCCAGACCAGAGAAGAAGCCCCTTTGCTATGTGAGCCCTCCTTATCTGGTCTAACCGTCTTCTTTATTCCTTTTTCCTGTGATGCATTTCTGGGCGGTAATGCAGGAGTGTCCAGATCCTTTTATTTGATTTCTCAGTGCTTGTTCTGTCACGCATCCACCTCAGCCCTGCTCTCCTCTCCAGCCTCCAGTAGGAGCACAGAGAGTGACCAGGCTAAGTCAACGGAGGAGGTGACCTATCATGTAAATGCCCGACAACTACATTACCCTGGGAGCCCCATCACCCGCTTTCCCGTGCCCGAGGAGTGTGTGCCCTGGGAGGTACTTGATTGTAGTGGCTCAATCTCTGTCAGTGAATTAGCTGATTTCTCTCTGATGTAATAAGGGCTCTACGACAAATTTCAGACTTTAATACAGTCTCTTCTTTTGACAGGTAGAATTTCCCCTCTACAAACCCCCCATTTACAATGCTAAGATGACATCTCAGTTTGGGAAAGACCAAGAGGAGGCCAGCGAGTAAGTTCTGCTGGATTGTTTCACCTACCCAAAAAGAGCAGTGCTCATACACTATTTTACTCCAGACTCTGTCCCTTGGCAGCACAGTAACTTTGAAGTAAAGCCTATGAAATATCCTTCTTTGAGAAATTAACTCGTGTTTCTAATTCTTGCTTTCCTGTAGTTCAGACATCGCTGCTTTAGGTCATTACAGGTAAGCCACAGAACTAACCATGCTCATTAAACATCATGCTTGTCTGGTTTCCTGTTGGCAGAAATCAGGGTCATGTTTTCAAAAACTGTGTTTATAGGAACCCAGAAGGTAGGACTGGTCTGATGGGGAGAGGGGCACTGGACCAGCTGGGTCCAAACCAGTTTCAAGACCTGGTTCTGACACGGTGAGCGAGGCCAACATAGTAACCCCATTCCACCTCTGAGACCTGGTCCCCACATGATGTTCAAGGCCCATAAAATAACCCCATCCCATCCCTGAGACCTGGTCCTCACACAGAGACAAACATGGACACCAGACACATTTTCACAGGAGCACTTCAGACGCTTTGACAGTCAGCGTGACGTTGGCTTCCTTTGACTTTCCTTATCTATTTTTGGGATGTGAAGCGGGGAGCTCCCATGTGAATGGTGGTTTTGGGGAATAGAAGATTATGACCTGGGTTTGTCTGTGCTTTAGGTGGCGGGACAGCGAGCGCTCAGGCCTGGAGTTCCTTGCGGTTTGGCAGGAGTCGGAGGCACTCTGGGCATTACCAAGGGTATGTCTAACACCTTACCTTACCTTTCCTGCTCTCTTTTATACTGATTTCCCCCTATGTCCAACAGCCTGTTTTTAAATACCAAGCTGATAGGTGATGCAACATAACTGTTGAAGTCTGAAGTCTAGAGATACGTTGACTACTCATTGAAGAGAGAACATCATGTGTTCTTAGTTTGGCCACTTCTTATTTGCTGAGTTTTGTCCAACTGACTCCTTAAAGCAGGTCCTGGACAACTCAGTGTGGCCCTTAAGCGAAGTCTTTTCGCTTTTGATGAATGCAACAGCTTATTTCTCAGTGTGGGGCCCATCTCTCTTTCAGGGGTCCGTCCGTCCAGCGGAACTCCTGTCAGAGAGGCTGGAGAGTGTTCTAGGAAAAGAGCTGTACATGAAGGTCAAAGTGAGGCTGGAGGATGGGGCCCACATTAGCCAGGTATACAGACACCTGGAGAGTTTCCACAAAACACAAAGAAACTAAACAGTGTGCACAATAACCTAACCCGTCAGAAAACATTCTTGCAAAAGCACAGCAATGTTATGAGAATGTAACAGCCTCTGATTAGACCACTTAAAATGTTGCACTTAACTGCTACAGGTGAAAGGGGGTTATGTGGACGATCAGAGGAATACAGACAATGCCTGGATTGAGACAACCGCCTTCCACATACATTTCCACAGTAGTGACCTAAAGATCACCCAGGTGGAGAGCATCCAGGAAATGGTCCAGTGGCAGGATTTGAGCGCCAGGACGCCAGTGTGTGCGTACCAGAAAATGTTCCTCTATCAGGTCGCTGAACTGCATCAGAGGAACTTCTGAACCTCAGGTGACTGCTGGTGGGGAAGAGATTCCAGACAACCAGCAATCTCGAAAGCACATATTCAATGATGACGCTGTGCTGTATATACAAAGCCTGCAAACTCTCACTCAATTTTATAATCAGAATTCCCTATTCCAGCTTATCTATTAATGCCGGATGTTTATCCTTTCTGGTCTGTCTGTCTGGCCTGTTTACCTGCACCCCTCAGTGCTTCTGGGGTCAGGCTAGGTCCTCAATGGTCTTTTACTAAATACTGATTCATTATTGATCTAATCATTAATTAATAAATTGCATGTTTTACGTGTAATAACTGTTTTCAGCCAGAATACATTCTAATTACATGTCGCTATAATTATTCATATAACGAGTATTTTCTGCTTTAAAACTAACCCAATCTAATTATTGCTAAAAAAACTGTTTACCTATCTGATGCCTTAACTCTAGCCAATCTGACTCTACTACCTAAACCATGTGTAAATTAACAGAATTATTATTACAGTAATTAATAAGCAGTTTAAGGAAAACATGGAGTCCTCACTTGCAAATGCAGATTACAAGGTAGTTTCTCAGTGATCTCCAATAGGATGTAGTGCTGCTTGCTAGCTTCATAGTTAAACAATCAAGCCCATCTTTTACTGGAATTAAACAAGTCTCAAACCCTAGTCGCCTTAACTACTAATAAACACTGCTTTATACACAAGCAATAATAGCTGGACCTTTGTTCATGGAAAGTGCAAGGGGTTGCTTTATCTGTACATTGTTGGCAATTGTCTTTGTATTAAGTTGTTTGTTTAACAGATTCAATGCAAAAAGAAAAATACAAGATAGAAATGTATTCCATGTATCCAATTCACAATCAATGAAATAATAAAACAAAATATTAAAACATAGTTTTTTTATGTTTGATTATTAAGGATTTTACTTTTGCAATATTATTTTCTGAGGCACAGGTACAGCTCTCATTCTCTTCCCCTGATCATATTAAACTATTATCTCGGCCCCGAGATGATAGGTTTAGCCGGGTGGGGAGTCGTGTCGAATTCCATAGGCACTGCTGTGTGCCTGTGAGAAGGGCGCTAAACTGAAGTGAACGCAAATATCTGGATCTACAAATGGATGACACCACAGATGTCATGTTCTGAATTAGAAAGTCTGCTAAGAAAATATACATTCAAATGTTATTGTATAAATGAAAGAAACGTTAAAAAAAATCATAAAAGTCATAAATACTGTGGGTCACACCACACTTAAATTACCAAAAGTTTTAAGTCTAAGCCTGCATACCGTCATCTAAAATAATAATGTAACGGCCAGTGCATTTACTGCTTTATAAATCAACTCAAGTTTGACGGATAAGAATACGCCGCGTAAAATTCGGAGCTAGGCATCAGGATATTTTATTCGTTCGTCGAAAGTAGACAAAGTACCTGCACTGGTTACACGCTCTCTGCTTTTCCCTTGTTGCAGGATTTTTTTGTGTTAAATTAGACTACAGTACACAAATCTGTAAATAGGCATCGCAAAGTAATAGGTGTGACCGGACGAGGTCGTTTTCAGTGCTCTAAAACAAAAACGTGATTTAAAGAATTAGACAGAAAAGATAATGTTCTATAATGTCACAATAGGCCACACACAGTACATCAAAGATAAACGCCATCCGACTGGTGTCCGCTTACATATATTACCATTAAGAAAATACGCATATCGGGAAACGAGTTGTTCCGTATATCACTTGCGGTATAGTACACCTGATTCGCGGCCGTCAGGTGCTTGTGGTCACAGGTGAAGTTCTCGTCTATCACGGAAGTGACGTGGATGCTCACAAGATTTGGATTAAACTAGAGTATTACATTGAGACGGAGCGAGCAAGAAGCAACCGACTATCTTGGAGAATTGATAAAAAACGGTACTATCATTTAAAAATGTTTGTCAGATTTTATACCATAAAACAAAGATGACGCTGGACTCTTGTAGCCTTCGCTGCAGCTTAAATTTTTATTTATTCATTCGATGTTTGTATATGGTGTAGATCGCTAAACATCGCCAGCAAGATAATGCGGTCAGTCGGCGTACATGGTGCTAATTTGTACAATAGAACACAACGTTCTCTTACGGAAGCCGCCGGGCATTTTCTGGATAATTGTCTTGCAAGTAGTAAACCCAACTAAATTAAATTAAAGGTTTATTAAATACAGTAGTCTTTAGAAATTGACGGAATTGTGCAAGTACCGACACTTGGCTGGATTTGGTTTTGGTGAATGAGCTGAGTCTTGCTTTGTCAGCTACAGCATTGGAATTGTGTGTAGTGAAAAATAGCGAAGACCGTTTCTGCTCGATATAAGAGAGGATTTTCAATCAAATGCGCTTTTAACATAACGTTCTTTCTTTGGTCATTTTTGGTAGTTAACAGCGACTGAAGATGTCAGATTACCATACTCGTTTTGCTCAGCCTGCCCATACTTGCATAGCTCACTAGCATGTTTATCCTGTAATTATGTAACCAAATTAGATTGCATAGGATATGTACTGTACAGCATGAACTTCTGAAGTCATTCCAACAATTAAGTAAATATAAACGGTTAGCTAGTAGTGCTATTCATTTACAGTACATAATTGTGAATACTATTTCATGCGTTTTTATATAGTCCGATATAGCTACCTAGCCAACACGTTTTAGGGATTTGCGTAAATATACAGGGGAAATCGGCAATATTTTGTGTATCTGCGTTCATGGTGGTCATCTCCGGGAAACATAGGAATCACCTGGATCCAAGGAATTAAGGTACCTAAGATGAGCTAGGTTGATAAAACCTCCACGTATCGGTCACAAATGCCACAAATTACGACAGTGCCACCTGCTGCCCTTTTTCAGGGGTTCCCAGTTTGTAAGGACGGTGGTTTACTGGCGTTTGGGTTGTTTTGTATTGTGGCTATAGTAAGGTAGATTTGAAAGTTTAAAGTCGCTTTGATCGGATCGTTCACCAACGGCTCTGTGTGTGTTCAAGGTCACAGATCGGTTTTTATATTGTACTTTAAACACGAAATGTGGAGCCTGAATAGACAGATAAATCTCGTGGTTTATCATTGTATTACTTTTTAAAGTGCCCTGTATGACGCGTTATATGTTTTGTGAATATAGCTAAAGAGAAATGATGGTGCACCGGCTCTCTGGTTGTGACAGATTTTGGAGAGCATAGGGATTTTTAAAGATGGATTCTGTCTAAGTTTTACTTGTAACTAATGTGTTGTTTTTACATGCAAACGTGCAAGTTTTAACATTTTAAATGTGAAAAATTGCTTCCTCTTTAGCTGTTTAGGTAAATTCTGTAATGGATGGTTTCTGTTTAAAATCCTTCGCCAGAACGGCTGTGGAAGGTTTCGCTTTGTCCGCTTGTGTTTGCCTCGGCATTCACTAATTGATGAAGAGAAGGGTCCCCGTTTCCAGGATCGATGATTCTCTTTTGCTCGGATTTCGTGCTGTGGTAGCTGAGCTGCGGAGGCCCCGTTACAGTGTGGTGATTATGTTTCCGACGCTTTGCATCCGCCTTCCACACGGCTCCTGACTGCCGCCTGTCCGCGGCTTGTGAATTAGGGTGCAATTACAGGTCAGGCCCCAACAAAGATCATGTGGCCAAGACGTCTGATCACTGACTCTAAGGGGAAGACGTCCAGACCAGTGGACCCAAGGGATGATTTCTCTGCCTGGGTGTCCAGGCCATGCAGTGGAACATGTGCACCCATAGGAAGTATTAGTCACTCTTGGATATTTACAACCTGAAATCAACCATTTTGTCGCCATTGTGGAAGGGTTACCCTACTCCTAACCCTGACTCCTAACACTGTTAAAGTTTTTGGGTTGAAAAGAGGATATAGACTATATCCACCTAATCCAAACTGACCCCTAAAAGAGAATGATTATTTGAGCTTTGATCTACAGAACCTTCTCAACACTTTCAGTGTGAGGGGGAGTGGAAAGGTGGTGTGAATCCCAAACCAGAAAAGTCTTCCTTGGCTAAGTATTCCCTCCTTTTCATTGTTCACACTCTTGCATAAGCTCAGATGCAGATACTTTCCTTCAGAAGTCACACAGTTCTTATCTGGGGTAGGTGATAAACTCATTTATGTGTGTTCATGTACTTTGGTGGGCTGGCTTCTAGAAGGATGAATCTGTGTTCAGTGTCTCCTCCCTGATCTCAGATCAGTTTACTCATTCAGTCCATTTCTTTCGTGTGTGTTCCGCCAGTCCTACTTTCTCCCATTTCTCCTGCTCTGACCCGTCCTGCGGGTTTGTGTGGAGCGCATTATCACGCACGGGTGGAGGTAACGGTGCTCTGCCGACACGACTCACGATCACTAGAGAGTGCCAGACTCGGTGACCTTTGGCCTCTTCATTCTCCCCTTCACCCCCTTAATGAGTGCTTTCACATATTCATTCTTCACGATTGTACCCCGGTCCGAACAGCCATCGCCTCTAATCGGTGCTAAAAACGGCGGCGAGCAGTATTTTCAGACATCCCTAATTGACCCTTGGTATCCCTCAGTCAGATTATTTTGGCCGAATTGCATCAAAACACAGTCAGAGGGGTTAGTGGAGAAAGCTCTCTTTTAACTGGTAGACGGGCCGATGCTGTTCGTCACATGCAGACACAAATTATGTTCAGGGTTATTGGGCATAAGCGAAACAGACAACTGTGCCTAGTGAGAGAAATGAACGCTGACCTGTTTATTAAAACACCACCCTTGGCTAGCCCAGAATAATGTAATGTGGAATCACTCTTTCTCTTCGGGGTCAGTTTGGATTACATGGGTATAGGCTATATCCTCATTTCAACCCACATACTTTTACAGTGTCAGGGTTGGCAGTAGATTTCCCCCAAGCAAATCTGTACTGAAGTTGTTAGCTGTTGAAAATGATTCCGAACGGTGCCAAAAGCCAGGAACTGTGTAGTAGGACCTCTTGGGAATGGATGATTACTTTTGTGCTGACTCCCTGGTTTTGGGATACCATGCCAGCCTGCTTCGGACCCTCTGGTGGAACTTTCAGTTGGAACACGTACGCTGTAACTCTCCAGGCCCTATGTGCTCGCTGTTGCCTGACCAATAAAGCGGCCCCATTTGGAACGTGGGCTGCTCTGCTTTTGTTATTCGTGCTCAATAGGAAGACTGACTCAGTGGTAACTGGCTGGGGGTGGCAAGGGCACAATTGCTAATCTGAATCAGATTTCCTTATTTTCTGGTATTGGAGAGCTCGCTCTTCAGCAGACTTTCAACACTGCATGTTATAACATTTTTCCAATGGCGAGAATCTGTCGGAAGGACACGACCAGAACCCTGTGGGTCGGTCAAGGAATGACGCTTCTAGTCATCCTGGAGTTGTGAATTGTATGTCTGTGAATGAAACTGATCTTTCATTCAACCTTGTTGCTTGGCAACTCGTGTCACCCACAGCAACGGTGAATCAGTGAGGTCGCCCTCTTAAAACCAGCGATTTTCGCACTTTGTGTTGGCTGTGTCGTCAATGGAGGAGCACCTTTCTCTCTATGAAACTTTGAAGGTTAATTGAAGCGTTATCACTGGATGTTTGGGATTGTCAGAAACGCGTGCTTAGAAGTGTCTGCGGGTGTTTCCAAGGAATGCCTCAGCATGTGGTGGAATGTAGGTCAGAGTGACTTAGTTAAAGCAGCTTGACTTGGCGTGCCACATAAATATCTGTCCCTATAATTACAAATTACTTCTGCACATTTTTGTTGACCGTAAAATGTTATTTGTGTGCCAAGTGATTGTCTTCTGGTGTATTATGTTTGTGGAGACCTAGGGGTTGACTTGTTTTTGATGGCTTTGGTTTGTGGAAGTTGACCTTAATGTCAAACCCCCGTATGTGTCGTACAGGTGAGGGTCTGGGAAAAGAGCGGAACGCTGCACCAGGACCTTCACCCTAACAGGAGACGCAAGCCATGACTGTCACCTGCCGGAAAGGTAACCTGCGCTATCTGTGCCCTGTTTAATTTATTCCACGTTTGTATGTGATGTGGTGTAGATCGCTAAACATCGCCAGCAAGTCACAGACACAGTCCCCCATGTGAGCCGCACTCTCATAGGGGCTGGATTGAGTCTTCTTTAAAACAGTGCATGTGTGGTCACAACTCGGGCACCGTCATGTGTGATTGCGTCACTTCAGTGAGATGTACAAACACACGCAAACCCACCCTGATGCATCTGATGGTGGGCCATCTGCATGATCAGTCATGCCGCACTCCGCCTCGCTCTCTGCCAAAGGACAAGGACCATTACTCTGTCAGCCGTGAGTAATCTAGGGCAGTGTGTGTGTGTGTGTGTGTGTGTGTGTGTGTGTGTACGCGTGTGTGTGTGTGTGTGTGAATGCAGAGAAAAACACCCGACAACACCTGCTGAATTAAGCTAATATTTTCTAATAATAAATGTTTTAAAAAGAGATATTAAATTATGGAAATGACCCCCCCTCTTGTATCGACAAAGCCCTTTAATGCTGAACGTAGGAAGGAGTCCCTCTAGCCAGCTTGCCCAAAGGTTCTGTGAGCTAACATTACTTAAACCCCAACAGCCCCAGGACAATCGTATGCTAGCTCAATAAGACCAAAAGAAAAATATAACGCAAACTTGAATGCTATTTTGGCCAAAAAAATTTTTGGCTACCCAGAGAGGACAGGCTGTGCTCCCGCTGTGATCAAGGAGTGGTGGGCTAGAGACAGGGATGCACTTAACAGAATGCCAAAAATGTCAAACGTTTGGTTCAAAAATGAAAAGAATCTACCCCAAGTTTAGATGCTGAATTGGAAAAGAATGCTGATGTTGAATTGCTATGCATACTCCACCTAGCCTGAAGACCCCTTGTATAAATCCTCAACACCCTGATGCTCTATTCAGTGTCATACGGCTGTCGTACTGGGGTCCAGACAAACCGAAGGAAATTAGCATATTGTAAATGGTTTCCTGGGCGTTATACAGCACACCCACGAATGAGAGGAAAGAGGAAAAGGGCATGTGGAGGGTTGTGTCGGAGCGGGGCTGTGAGCCATGTTCTAGTATAGTTGGTATCAAATTGCAATGAACGGTACAAAAGCTTGCAAATTCTATTGATTTTGGCCTGTGTTTCGGATCCCTGTGCCGTATGAACGCACTCATCCACATACACAGCTATATAACAGAAGACACTCCACACACAAACCCACTAGCACACTCGTACCTCTATACAACAAAGAAAGAGGATTCAAACACACACCCAAAGACAGTCGCACTTCTACATGGAAAAGAGAGACTCGCGTGCATGCGTGCACATACCTCTACGCGACAGAAAGACGCACCACACACAAACCAACTCTATACTATATGATGGAGAGAGAGCGAGAGAGAGAGATGCGCACACATGCACGCATACAGTATTATTAAAGAATAAACTCTCCTCTTTGTGTTTTGCTGTTTCTGGGGCTCAGTGTAAGGATTAAAGGATCAGTCCTGAGAAATCTCTCTTCCCTGGTCTGACTCGGTTTGCACCCCCTCCCAGGATACAGCGGCGGTTAGCGATCAGGCCGTCTGCCTGAGTTCTTGTCACGCTTGCTCTTTGTATCCAGTATCCAGTAGTGATTGACGGCCTGTAAGGGACACCGCTTGGACCAGACAATTTGTTGACGAAGTCTAGACATTATTTATGCAGAAAACATCCAGGTACAGCTTGTGAGCTGGCGTGCGAGTGGGCCTGAGTCTGCCTCGACAACCGTGCGAGCGTGGGCCCTGACAACCGTGCGAGCGTGGGCCCTGACAACCGTGCGAGCGTGGGCCCTGACAACC
>JAOVYW010003319.1:7742-17844 GCA_025775045.1 Hiodon tergisus | reverse complement strand
AGCTGGGATATTCCTTCATGTGTGGCTTGATCAGCAGCTGGGATATTCCTTCATGTGTGGCTTGATCAGCAGCTGGGTATTCTTTCAGGCCGGTGTTGAGTCGTCCGAGGAGGAGGAGGGTGAAGTGGACAGCGAGGTGGAGTTCCCACGCCGACAGAGGTAACGCATCTTCCCCCTGTATGCACCGTGAACGCTTTTCTTTCCTTTAATGGGTGCTTACGTGATCGATGTGAGTATAAGGTAATAGTTTTGAAAGGGGGTGACTGGGGGGGGGGTTAAGAACCAAGTATTTCTTAATAGCTAGAGGTAATATACCAGTTACAAAATGACCGTTGTCTCATAAGTTTGGTGTAATGCAAACGTTTAGTGAAACCCCCCCCCCCCCCCCTTGGTTTGTGCTCTGTCTTATGCTTGTGCTGACTTGTATTCCTCCTCTCCTCTCCCCAGACCTCACAGATGCATGGGCAGTTTCCAGTCATACTCCACCTTCAGCTCAGAGAACCTGTCGGCGACGGACGGCGAAGAGGGCAACACCAGCGACCGCTCCAACAGCGGGCCCCTGGAGCACCTGGGCAACAGCCAGGATGAGTGCCTGGATGAGCTGCTGTCCGGAACACCTGACATCCCCATCGACATCTCCACGCAGTCCGATGGGCTGTCCGATAAGGAGTGCGCCGTGCGCCGTGTCAAGACCCAGATGTCCCTGGGCAAGCTGTGTGCCGACGAGGTCTGTTTTTTCCCCCTCCATGCCGTCATACTGACCTTGACCCTTGATTGCCGATATCAAGGGTCATGTTAGCATAGCGGGATCCAAATTGTAGTTAATTTAGGGGCAGGGTATAATCTTTAGCATGAATCCATTTCACCATCATCACCCCTAGAGCAGGAAATTACCCCGTTGGTTCGGACCCTTGAGAGATGGGTTTTCTGTGAGCTTCAGGCCTGTGTTTTTTCAGTCCTGGTCCGGGGGATTGTCTGCTCTTAATTGTGCCAAAGAAACATGCAGATATTCAACAGATCTCTTTGCCTTCTGTCCGTTGATCCACCTGATAAAGAATTACAAGGTCAAGAAAAAAATGTATACATTAAGTAACCTTAAGGGCCAAATGTATGTCATGTACTCAGGAAGCACATTTTAAGATATGATAGTCTTAAAAGTTTCTTCTTCAGGTTTTTAACTTTTGGTTGTGGTCATTGAGTTTTCTCAGATCTTTTCTGGATCTTCTCTTCCCCCAGAATCCTTTGCACTTGGGTGAGTGGGACTGTGACACCTCAGACGCAGAGGGTTCGGACGCCACGCTGAGTAACAGGCCCTGTGGTCCCTCCACCTGGTGAGCCTTGCCTCTTCAGGAAGACCACCACCCCCCATCCTCCCCCTGCATCTAGGAGCAGCCTGCTAGAAAACGGCAACACCAGGATATTGTATTTCCTGACCCACAACCTCTGGGACCCATTTCTGAGCAGTCCGCTTTCTGAGCGCCCCAAAGTGGGGGTCCCAATTTACTTCACCCTTGCTGGTGGAAATGCAGACTGTGGCGTGGACTATTTGCTAAGAGAATATGATGCTGCTTGAATCAGCCTGTATGGTTCCAGTCTCATGGCCCCCGCCCCTAAGGGGCCTTCGACCAATCCAAACACAGCGCTGTCCTCATGATCAAACATCCCTGTCTGTTCTCTTCTGCGTTTACAGAAACATGCCCAACTACCGCTTCTCCTAGAGAAAGGATATGGAGGTACACCAGCATGAACACCCCAGCTCCCTTTCTCTGGATCATTCCAGAACTTTCCACCTAGCATGTCTGCCCAATCTCTGATCCATGACTAACCAATGAGCACAAGTGATGGAGTTGTCAGGGAGACATGAGCTGGTCCATCACAGGCCTGATCCATGTGACAAGGATCAGCTTTCACTACCTGGTTTTTGTTGTATTTGATTGTTTGTAAAACCTCGTTATTTTGGTCTTTTTTTGGGGACTGAGATCAAAAACCAAGCCAGTGTTCCGTTTCTCCCTCCATCTTTTTGTTTTGTTTTGTTTTTGAGTGGATCCCTACCAGATCAAATTTCCTTTTGCGCTGTGCTTTGAATTTTTTGTTTTTGTTTTTGTTTAAATTTAACTAATATTTGAGTAAAACTATGGTTGAACTGGTTAAATTCCGGATGCAACCCCGCCCCCCGCCACAAGTATCTCCTCCTGTCTTCCTGTTCTTCTTGTTTGGTTGTTGCACATACGACATATCCTGTCCCATCGACGCGGACAACTCTGTTTGCTGGGGGGTTGGTGTCCGCAGTGTCGGACTGTAGGGACAGAGAGCAATAACGCAGCTCAGGTCTGTCCAGCAGGCTGGACAATCGCTTTGACGGCTTACAGGTAGACCGCAGTTACTAATGAACAGCTCTGTTGTATATCAATTCCATTAATTGTAGGCGGCTTGGATTTTGCTTGTTGGATCCTCAGGTATTTGACTACAGCTGTTATCAGGGTATCAGTATTTTTAGCTGTGTGCGCTCACCAGGTGGAGACGGTGTTCCAAGATTCAGTTGCAATGCCACAATCAGCTGAGGTTTTTAATTCAGAGATTCTCCAGCCAGAAGAAGCCGCGTGCGCTCCCGTCATTAGTTTGTGTTTGTTTTGTTTTGGTGAGCGGAAATTTATAATTGGCGTAATTTTGCAAGCGCCGTTGTTCCTGTCAACAGCCCTACCTCCCACCGTTTACAAGGGTTGAAAGATTTTTCCGTCAGCAAGGGGTTAATGGTGAAGAAAGGCGTTTCACTAACCACATGCCACAACCAGGTCTTGTAAGTTATGATTGACTTTTTTATTTTATTTTAATTTAATCTTTTGTTTGTTTGTAGCTGGCCTACATGACTATTGAATTAATTTATAGTGACATTTTATCAGTATATAAGATTTTTCTCTTAATGTCAGGCAGCTTTGTCACATCCCATTGACACTTCTTAAGTAAAATTAAGTGCTATAAAGCAAGAGCAGCGCAACAGCTGGGCACGTGAAGGAATCGGTCTTGAAGAGAGGTGATGGGAGCCGTGGAGACGAACCATGCGTGGGTTTTAACTTTCGGTGTGGGTTTCTCGTCTCCGGAGCCGTCCGTCGTGCTGGGGTTGTTTGCAGCAGGTTGGGAGCCAGCAAGGCATTATCACTGCACGCAGAAGCGCCTTTGCTCTGGTGGAGAACGATAAATCACACCATCAATAGCCTGCAAACCCCACAGTTGTGTTGTAATCACACCCTCCCCCAGAAGGCTCTCTGTGTTTCTCTCTAACTGTCAGCTGGCATCTCGTAATGGTTTGTCAGGGCTTCCATTATGAGGTCGATTCCATTGGGACACTGTGGTCCTAGAGAGCTGGAACGTGTCTCTGGTCCATTCCACTTCAGCTTTTGTCATCCAGTTAAAACTACTTGTTGTTTTTTAATTGGAGAATGCTTCTAAATTAAAACCTATGGCTTAAACCTGCTGCCTCAGTTGGGCAGGAGAGAAACTGGGGTGGTTAAATACAATGCTACTTTCAAGCAGAAAATCAAGAGAGAGATGGCCTGGCCTCTTAACTCTCCATGTGCAGATTGCTAAGATGGCTTCTGACCTTTGCACCTACATTTTACTTCTGTTTAGTTTTTTTGTCAACTGTTATTTATGCCACATGAGAGTTCCTGCAAATATCACCTTTATTGAAATCATGTTGAGAAGTCTTTCCCAAGGTGGATATTTTTCCAAGCTCTTTGTCTCTCTGCCATTGCCTCTTCCTCTTCATGTCCGGCTTCCTGATCAACCAATCGCGCTCAATTTCCTGTGGTAGCCATTGTACAATGCAAGTGGAACAAGAAACTAAATCAAATCAAACTGCATGGAATAAAAGACATACTGTACCAAATAAAGCTGTCCTTGTTTTCTTCTGTGAAGTCTGATCTTGTAAGCTTCAAAACAAGTTCAAATTAAACTACACACGATGTTTTGCAATGTATTTTCCCAGACTTAAAAATTCAACACAACTGTACAAAATGACATCATAGAGGGCTGACATCCGCACTGGTAACACGTATGTGTCTTGTCTTAGCTAGCGTAGCGGGTCTTGTTGTGAACGTGCTTGCTATGGTGACATCACTCCTTGGAGTGGAAGACAAGCATACGATTAGTTCCTGGAGCAAAAGACTTGAGTCCTTGGCGCGACTTGTCTGTTAAGGAGGTTGTTAAAACCTGAGTTTAATTCCTGTCTAGGGTGGGTAAAAGCCCAGTGGCCAGGCGGGTTGATTTAGGTCGGTTACACTTAGCATGTAAAACCTGCTTTGACTCGTACATTGACTCGCACAATAGCAGCTATTTTTCAATATATCGATTTAAAGCAAATGAACTTCCATTAAAAAAGATTAAGCAGACGACATTTGTGACACCGATTGGTGGAAATAATGGGTTATGTGTGGGACTACTCCTGGCCTAAAGGCCTAATTTCACACCAATGACAGGCCAAGGTTGTAGGTTTGTGTCCTGGCTGTGGGTTCAGATTTAAAAAAAAAGTAAAGACCCTGTATCCAACTGTTTTTAGAAATATTTTTTACGCACACACTACCAGCATAGTCCTGTTCACATGTAGTATGTAACCCCTTGGTTTTCTGCATATTTACTGGTTGTAAATTTCCCAAATGCCTAAATTCAGGTTAGTCATTTTGGAGCCTGCAAATTTCTTTGCTCTCTCAGATTTATTCAGATGAAAGAGATAGGAACCGCACAAATGTGGGATCTCAAACTCCAGACCTCTCAAAATGATTTTCACTCTTCCTCCTAGTAAGTAAACCACCCAAACCTGTGGACTGTCCAGAACTTTTAGGTAGTCATATTGTTACTAAATGAAATTCTTCAAAAACTCTATTTTTAAGTGGAATTAATCCGTTTTGTAAAATGCCCCTCTCAGTAGTAATGGCCAAATATTTGTAAAGGTCATTCGGCCATGTTTCGAAGGTTGTCGGTTTAATATATTAGACTGATGTTGGCTGCGTAAATAGGATAGGACATCCACTGTCTACTGACGGGGGACAATCCTAGTTCGCTGTCCGACGGCGGAGGCGGAGCCATTTTCGCATCAAGTGACATCTCGTTTGAACTCGGGAAACCATTGGCTCTGGCGCTCTGTCAACAACTGACCAAGCCTGTTAAAAATGCCATTTTTTGCGGAAGAACGCGGTTTGTAATTTTCTCTCGCATTTCTACTCTTTAGTTACAGCGCTTCAGACGGTTATCTGCCACCACCATGACATCTGTGGATTTAGAAAAACTGCGAATGGCCGGGGCTGGCAAAGCCTTTGCCGTGCTGACAAGCGGAGGAGATGCACAAGGTAGAGGCGTACCTACTTAGGCATATTTACTCATTCCTGCTCTTCGGTGTCGGTCCGATGGGGGGCACGCACTTCGAGAAAAGTTAGAGAAAAAATTCATTCAAGAACACAAAATTTAAAATAAATCTGATATAATCTTGAATGTTTTTGTTTTTGCAATTAATTTGCGTAGTTGCAACAAGAAACGCTGAAAAGGCGACGATAGCAATATTAGTATTCAAGTCAAGTTTGCTGCAAAAAACAATCATGACCCAATTACGTCCAGTTCTGTTCATGGGCATGCTTCAGCTTTGATCGACGGCAAAGAGAAAGTACAGAACACATTATGTAACATTATGATACTTGTTTATTTAATAATTATTTATTTAACAATTTATTAATTATGAAAATTCTAAATGAGCAATTGCCACATGTTTTATTGACACAAGCGGTGAGGTCTAATGGCAGATTTATTTTTTTTATTACAAAAACCTGATAACATTTCCTGCAACTTTATTTCGATGGTAATAAATGTATCTTTTTCGAATTAATTAAAATTTAATTTAAAAAGTATTAGCAAGCTGTGTTCGCTGTAATTTTAGAGCGCTCAATGTAAAGCTGAAGCGATTTAGTGAAGTCAGCGATACCGATCTTTCTCCAGTGTATCATAACGATAAAGTCTTGCACATAAAAGATTCTTGTCGTTATTTTATTTTATTTTTTGCCTTATATCTCGCATTTAGTCAAATGTCTGCTTATATGTGTTTAGGCTAATTTATCTCTACCCCTTCTCTCGAGCATAGGTGTTATTTATTGCATCACTCAGTGGGACTGGGTATGTTTCAGGCAATGGTAAAAGCGTTTTCAGTCTAACAATTATATTGCAAATGAACTGTGTGGACTTCATGTTTCTCTTTTGATTTCTAAAGCAGTATATTAAAACGCAGTATAGCATGGGGCAGAACAATATGACAGGTGGACAACTGCAATTAAATTTAGCTGAAACCAGGAGTAGGGCCATTCTGATTTGGCTGGAGACAAGATAGCGATCCTGTCATTTGCTTTTGAAAAAGGTTTATACTGGTAGTTATTTTCTGTATCTTTGTAGTGGTAGAGGAAATGTAAAGGGTAAAATTTGAAAGATAATGGATGTCTTCTTTGAACCACAGGTATGAATGCAGCTGTCCGAGCCGTCACTCGGATGGGGATATATGTTGGAGCCAAGGTGTATCTCGTTTACGAGGTATGTGTTATACATTTTGAAATGATATACAGTGTGTAATTTTTTTTAAATCCTACTGTATGGTGCGTAATCCTGAACCATTGCCGTTGGGAGCAGTGTTAAATAACTTTCCGCATACAGACACTTGCATCAGATAAAACTTTTCTTTTTCAACAGGGTTATCAAGGGCTAGTGGATGGGGGTGACAACATCAAACTGGCCAACTGGCAGAGTGTGACCGATATCATCCAGCTGGTGAGGCTTTGGGACAACACACTGGGGGCTGGTGATGTTTGGGGGGTGTTAGTGACCCTTCAGGCCCGGTCATCCGGTCTGCTACAGCACCATGCGGACAGAAACCTGCAAAGGTGGTTAGGGTCTGTCAATGACCAGATGTAGATGGACTGTGATGAGATTGCGCTGATCAGGTGACAGTGCAGCTGGGTGTCTGTGTAGATTATGTAACAAATGCAATCCTTCTGTGTAGTGTGCAAAAATCACAATTTACTAGCGTTTCATTGATAAATATTTTTTTTTAACGTTCAAGTTGTATACGGAAGATAAAGTATGTCCAATGGGCTAACAGAAATTGTGGTGTACTGTGCCGAACCATTGCGAGTGTTTTCAGAGCTGGGATTGGCTTTGTTTTCTCTTCTTGTGTAAGAGTGCCATACCACACTAGTTGGCTGTGGTGTGCAGGGTCAGAGCAGGGCATCTCAGCCTTGTCATACCCGCGGGTCCTTGAGTCAGAGACAAGCCAGCGTTTCACCAGATGAACTGGGAATCGGGAACTGTTCAGTATCTATGTGCCATCACTGATGTTGTGTATTCAGAAATTCCCTTCATTTGCTTTACTGAGTGCAATATTTAAATAGATTATTTTTCTTCCATGGCTGTAGAAGTTTGAAAAATAATGAAGTCCTGGAAAGCCTTGTAAACCAACTGTACATTCTGTTCTGGACCCCCAGTCTGTTTTGCTTTCACCACTCTTCACTCTAACAGCCTCCTCGTCCATGACTGTGTGGTGTTATGCATTCCTCTTCTCTCATTCCACTCTGTCTTTTTGTTCCTTCTCTCCCAGTGTGTCTGCTTCTGCCTGGTTCTGTAGCCGGTAAGGTTTGCTCCGGCATGCGCCCTCGGTGTCGCTCGTTAGTGCATGCACAGTTAACGAGCGGCAGGTCATGCCCCAGATTACTCTCTTCTAACACAGCAGCGGGAGTGAAACGTTTTAGGCTGGTTAATGAGTTTCTGATGTTTCAGTCCGTGAACATTGTCTTGCAGGGCTTTAGTCAGAGAATAATGGGCAGCTCTTCTGTCACTTCAGTGTTCTTGTTACCTTGGGAACCTGTGTGAGGCGCAGTGCCTTGCCGTGTTGGGTCAGGATGCATCTAGGCAGTTTCCCAGAGCAGAACACCAAGCTCACGTTTCTGTGGCATCAGCCTGAGAAGTTTCTCTAATGGCATTCTGTTCATATGACCATCCTAATTTGGTTCAGGTTGTTTAAATTCTGCTAAAAAAAAAGACATTGTGGAGGGTCAGGTTCACACCACACGCCCATGTCGGTGTGTCCCTGCCGAGCATCCTGCCTATCAGTTCTCTGCTCCTGACCGCTCAGCTGGACGTTCATGCTTCCGCGCTGTTGGATACAGTCAGCTGAGCGTTCTCCTGACTTGCTGCTCCTGTACATTAACATCAAAAACACCCCCTGATCAGGACAATGGAACAGCTTTTTTTTTGTAATCAATGAAGATCTAATTGAGTTTTGTGGCCTGCAGCGTTGGGTGATCGACTCGTCTGGGGCTTGACTCAGCCCTCACTCACCCCCAGTAACCTTGCCCATCTTTGTCTGATGCAGGGCGGGACGGTGATCGGCAGCGCCCGCTGCAAGGCCTTCACCACGCGGGAGGGGCGCCTGGCGGCTGCCTTCAACTTAGTCCAGCGGGGCATCGCCAACCTGTGTGTGTGCGGAGGTGATGGCAGTCTGACTGGTGCCAACATCTTCCGCACCGAGTGGAGCGAGCTGCTGGCGGAGCTTGTGGCCGAGGGTGTGTCAGGTTTTACGTCCTGTCTTCTGGCACTTTCTCATTCTATCCAGCCCCGTCTAATGGTGTCCTCCATGGAAAGTTTCCTTCATAAAGGGTAGAGAGTCACAAGATTATCCCTGGGCAATCTGTTCGTACAGTAACAACAAATCAAGCATTTAGGTGGATTCTCCATGTTAGGGATCCCAGAATACTGGTTAAATCCTCTGTTAGACAGATATACAGCACAATGGATTTTTAGACATTGAGTGCATCAGTAATAAACTCTACCCTTGTCTTTGACATGTCAGGGAAGATCACAAAGCCACTGGCCCAGCAGTACACCCACCTGAACATCGTGGGCCTGGTGGGCTCCATTGACAATGACTTCTGTGGGACTGACATGACAATTGGTGCCGACTCCGCCCTACACCGCATCATGGAGGTCATTGATGCCATCACCACCACTGCTCAGAGGTCAGGCCGCTCGACGCGTGTGCTTGTGATAGGTGCAGTGTGTTTAGTTCACAACTTGAGGAACGACCATTTAGAAATCATTGTTATTTATTTACTAGGATTTATGTTTTCTGTTACTTTTGTGAATGTAAAAAATGTGAATCTGCCATACAAGCAGATAGGTGTCACTTCCGTCAGTGCAGCTTCTGTGCTGTGTATTTGCAGTTCGGAAATGGTGATTATACAAATTTGAGAGAGTAGTTTGATTCCCCCGTTGTATTCTGTGCAATATGAGATCTACACTCATTAGCATTAGCTAAGTACTGGCCATAAAATATGGGTTAAAAAGAGATTCCCGGATTTAGCGTGACAGCAGGCAGGCAGAGGGGAGCTCTGACCATTGTCAATCAATATTCAAGTTCCTCTGCACTGTTTGGTTGCCTCGCGGCAGTTGGACTTTTTCCCAGAATTCTCTCCATTGCAGGCAATAACGCGAGTCAAGTAAAGTGACTGTGCGGTAAAGTTCACTCGCATAACTATACCCCATCACTGTTTGTGTAATAGTTTATTTTAATTTTTTTATCTTGCATGAATTCTTAAATAGGTTTGAATGCTACCATAGAACCAAAAGGGGCACAAACTGTTAGCATGATTAGTCAGACTGCAAACCTTGATCGTTACCCGATAATGATTATATCAGGAATGTTGTCACATAATTATTATTTTTGTGAATCCTTGGACACTTTATTGAAAAATACTGGGTGTCTGTTTTCTCCACAGCCACCAACGCACGTTTGTCCTGGAGGTGATGGGGCGACACTGTGGGTGAGTACTGTTTGGGTTATATTTGTCCTGGCATTGATGGGGCAACACTGTGGGTGAGTACTGTTTGGGTTATGTTTGTCCTGGAGATGATAGGGCGACACTGTGGGTGAGTACTGTTTGGGTTATGTTTGTCCTGGAGGTGATAGGGCGACACTTTGGGTGAATACCTTTTAGGTGATATTTGTCCTGGAGATGATAGGGCGACACTGTGGGTGAGTACTGTTTGGGTGATATTTGTCCTGGAGATGATAGGGCGA
>JAOVYW010003318.1:3693-14166 GCA_025775045.1 Hiodon tergisus | reverse complement strand
ATTATTTATCTATACTTAAAATAAACATTGAGAAAAATACATATGCATATTCACACACACAAATTGTATAAAATACAGACTGTCCATTATGGTTTCATCCCGTTGTAGGTGCGTGAGCTTACCTATTTATTTACGAGTTAAGTACGAGTTACCCCGATCCAATGAACACGTATTTTTAAGAAATCAACATGCGGGCTAATATTATATTTTGTAGGCTACACAAAGATTTGTTTTCAAACCTTACCAGATTTTAGTTCAGTAAGCCGGTAATATACTTTTGAACTTCCCGCGCTGATCATTATGTAGAATTTTATTTCATCCGAACTCAGGTCAGCCTTCGGAAACGCATTTCTCCGTTTTTCTCATAAATCTCACGTGCCATCAACATCTGCTTAACTGGGCGAAATGAGAAAGAGCTCATACGCGGCGCAAAGGTGAGAATCACAAGCAATATATCGCCTTTGAAGACCAAACACTAAGAATTTAGCAGAAGCGAAGACAGTCAAGTCTGAGCACCTCCGCGGATGCCAATGTCTGTTGCCCTGCAACGCACCACTGAACGCTCCATACCCGCATGCCCATACGCGCAAAAGCGGAGCCCGCCTGCCTTGGACGCGGGCGCCGCTTCGGCGAGTTCTTCACCAGCGCTGATGATATAAACGCGGTGCTTAATTTAAACATGAAGAACTGGAAAGCGTGTGCAATACATTAAACATTACCGACTGCACTTATGTTCAAATGATATTCACTAGCCACCTGGAATGTTTTATCATATCCAGAAAGCCCTACGTCCTACTTTAAATCGCATGCACTGGCATTGTTTTTCTTGGGCACTTGGTTTTCCAATTTAAATCGTTTCCCACCTGATGGATAGGACATATAGTCAGAGATTAAATATTGATATTTAATCTAAAATAATGTACCCGTGTCTGCACTCCCACCACACATTTGTTTTATGTATAAACAATGTTGTGGTCCAAATCTGTAGCTGCCAAGTATCGGCACTGTTTTGAAACAGAGATACCTTTGCATAATGCGCTGTGTGTGGCGCGATATGCCATTTTAGCTACCACTGCACTCCTTTGAATGTATTTTTGCCTTATAGCCTACACTGTTAGTAGCTGTAGTTGTCAGTACTTCGTTTACAAGTCTATACATCATTTGGATACAATCCAAATATGTGCTGTTTATATAAACGACAATTGTTTAGATGAATAAATAATTTTCTAAACGCAGCAGAGAACCGTAAGAATGAAAGAACGTGCCATACAGGCTTGTGATCAAGGCAAGTGCCTCAAGGGTTCGTCTGAGGAAGGTGGTCGGAAGGCGGAGTTGGAAAAACAAGAAGCCAATCAGATCAGGGTTCTTCTGTGTTGTCAGGGGCTCTGATACAGACCTGACATTTATTTGACATATTGGCTGTTGATTGGGCCGCAATGAATGCTGCTTCAATTAAATTACACGCAGAAAGGGACCGTAGAGTGCGCAGACAGTTGTGATCATTTTTGATCATATTTTTTTAACGGACAATTTGGATTAATACACCAGCTTTAGTCTATTTGGGTCAGTGCTAGTCTAGGGAGTAATCGATTTTTTTAAAAACGGGATTGTTCCAAACACTATCAATGGCACAGAGTGGCAGTTCATTTTCCATTCGTGACATACTAACCCGAGGACATAATTCTCGGATAAGTGTTCCAGTCACCGAGGAATTTCCACATCTGCGTTCGTTGGCCGGCTCAATGCTCCAAAGGGAGGCTAGGGACAAGTGCGCCGACATCTCGCCTTCGGATTACAGTGAACGACAAAGCGAAGATACTGGTAAAGAGTACCGAGGCATCCAGGAGGGCAATGTAAGCATTCCCGACCAGAGCAAAGAGGAAAATTCGTTTCCTGGCGAATACTCATGTGGCGAGGATTCAAATGGAGATGAGCCTGAATGCGAGGACTGTCACAAAGGTATAACATCTTCATGTCCATCCGAGGATGTTGATATTGCTGTGCAAGTAGGTTACAAACATCCACTAAAAAGAATTCGCGTATGTATGGCAGTGGTAGATATCATTAAAATATGACAATTGTATTATCATCTTCTAAATTGCGTAGCAATGCTAAATATATCATACTGGGTGAAGCTAGGCTAAGTTAGATAAAAACAGAAAAGAAAAATGCAACATAGAAACAGCACAGCATCAAAAAAAGGGGGCCTATACAAACCAACCCATCGTTGGCCTCGGTAAATAATTTATTTGAATAATAAAACATTGGTAATAATAAACGTATTGTTGTTCGAATTATAACCATTTTATAGGCACAATATATGTAGCTATAGATAACTCTAAATCTATTTGGTTTTAAAGTTATCTACGAACTTCTGAAGCAGAATGTTTTTGGGGGGCATAAAGATTTTATTTGTTTAACCTTTTTCTCTTAATGTTACGGTCAACTGCTGCTGAGTATTAACTTTGTATTATCGTCTATCACGCTGTAATTTCCATGTACATTTTTAATTTATAATAAGTGGCGAGAAGTGGGGATTTGTGGGGAGGCCAAACAAACAAACAAACAAACAAACAAACACACACACACACACACACACACACACACACACACACACACACACACACACACACATATATATTACATGGCGATTTATGTGATGCTACAAAGTTTGACTTCGAATATGAAATTTATTTATGGGTATACAAAAGTGGGTTGCTAATAAGGGCGCAAATAGACCCCTGCTTGCGAAATGGCCTAAGTGGTCTTTTGTTTTCTCTTTTACGCAGCAAACACTAAATGTTTACCCGGTTTAGAGCAAGAGAATCTGGAGAGCGGTGGTCCTGGCGATCAACCCAAATCGAGCAAAAAACGTTCCCGGGCAGCGTTTTCTCATTCGCAAGTCTATGAGCTGGAGAGGCGCTTCAGTTTGCAGCGGTACCTGTCCGGCCCGGAACGTGCAGATTTAGCCGGAGCTCTGAAATTGACAGAAACGCAAGTGAAGATCTGGTTCCAGAACAGGAGATACAAAACCAAACGGCGGCAGATGGCGGCTGAATTGGCAGCCAGCTGCCCGCCAGCCATGGCCAAGAAGGTAGCAGTGAAGGTACTTGTGAGGAACGACCAGAGGCAGTGCCGAGCAGAGGACCTTTCCACCCCGCCTGTCATCCCATTATATCAGGCTTATCAATACTACCCATACATGTATTGCTTCCCGCCCTGGCTGTCAAACGCGGCGCTCTGTGGAGGACTGCATTGATGTGGTCAGCTGAGAAAGCCACACGAGCCATCATGCCAACCGCTGCAACAGCCTGTGCCATAGCTAAAAACTGAAGACTGACAAGTATGTTTGTTGACTAGTTTCCCTATTCGGGCGAGCACCAACCGTCTTTGGTTCGGCGAGGTACCTGCCTTTTGTATTTCATGAGCGATGTGATGAAAAAACATTCATTTTTAGACGATGCTTGTGAGATTTTTCGACTTTGTCATTTAAAGAAAATTAGAAAAACAATTCTAACAATATTCAGATAACTTGAAATGCTAATATGTTGAATCTGATGTTGAATATTATTCCAGATAAAATCACTTGACAAAAGTCACTTTTGTAAATTCCGCTTGGAAATGAAACAAAAGGATCTTTTGACATTTATTTACCCATGATACATAAGTGGGCACATACTTTCTAAGCGGAAAATTTACTTCAGAGCCACTGAAAATTCATTTCTAAACCGCAATATCCATTATCTGATCGAATGAAATGTTGTGCAACAAATATGTAAATGGTTATGAGTATTAGTAAATTTACGCGAACATTTACCGTAATAATATCGTCTTTTTAACAAGGCCTTAGTGGGACATTATCAGTTTGATGATAAATTCTGAAATTTTGATTATATGATTTGAAAACTCTGTGGATAAAAAAAAAATGTCATTCATTTGAAAATTGAATGCTGTAATAAAATACGGGAATCCTAATACAATTAACCTGTAAAATGAGAATTTTATTATTTTCTTGTGTGATCTGTATGTTATAACTGACGCGTTCATTCAAATAACATCCATGCTTTTACAACTAGAACAAAATAATAATAATACAATTTTTAAGCAGGCCTATATTTAATTAGATAAAGCTTAAGAAGTAGGCTTATTAAAAAGGTTTTTTTTAGTTAAAGTAGTTAAATACGCCATGTTGGTTTGATTGATTACAGAGAGTGAGAGAGAAAGAGAGAGAGAGTTAAACTGATACGGGTTTAAAGGTGGGTTTGTCAACAGGATGTATTGAGATTAATGGTTTTTGGTCTATGTTTCAGATTCTAATATGTGGCGGTCAATACAAAGTACCCGGCAGGAGTTAAATTACAGTTACCAGACAGTCGGAAATACATGAAAGTAATATGGAAATTTTTTAAACTCACCCATGAACTGCAATGTAACGTCCCATCAACTGCAACTTTTATTTAATTTTTTTTCGGCTATACATGGTCTTCGTTTTTATCACCCATCAACAGTCTCCTAATGATCTTATTGTTCCCCCAGTCTACTCACTCGAGGCTTCGTGTTGTCTTAAGTGATCAGCGACGTTTTTGATCGTACTTTGACGAGACGGTTGGAAAAGACGGTTTGCTGAATATTCTATCGTGACTGCGCTGATTTTTGCTAGTTTGTTCGAATTGACAATTCGACACTAAAAACATTTGACAGGATTTATCTATTTCCTTTAAGTTAAACGTTTGACTAATTATAAATTGGTTATTCTTTTTAAATTTGTCATACTCATAAGTAATTAAAATACAACGAAAATGACACGACGATTGGATTTAAGCCGAGTCTAAGTAAAACGTTTACCTGTTTGCTCTTTGTACAGGAGCCAATTGATTAAAATATCTTAAAGGTGGACTTTAGTGTTAGGGTTGGTCCATTCCAGTTCTTAATGGTGTACGGTCACGGGTTGTGTTGTTTTTATATATTTGTACACATTTGACAATTTGTTTTTTTTTTTAAAAACACTACAATTTGTAAGAGAAAAATGATAACAAAAACATTTGGCTGATAGTACGTACCTGTAAAACGAGGATTCCTTTGTTTATCTGTCGATGCAAGGATAACTTTGTGCAAGGTTTTAGGAATAAAATCTAGAATAGAAGAAAACCTAGAGAAATGATAAACACCGTTTAAACAAAAATCCACCATGCTTCTGGAACTGAACAAAATTAATAATAACTGAACTGAATTGAAAGCTCAAAATAATCTTAACATAATCTTAACTTTGACAAATAAAAGGTCTATTCTTTTCTGATCTCCCTGTCCTATGTATTTGAGTGTGTTTATCACATAAGCAACTTAGAATTTTACATTAATAACATATAACATGTTAAAATATTAACATATAATTTCATTTTAAATTTAAATAAAAAATGTATAACAATTAAAATATTTATACTATAAAATTATAATTTGTGGTTATGCAGTCATATTCAAATTGAAAATAAAAGATTTGCTGAGTTTCATGCTACTTTTTTTTTTTTTGGTTCAAAAACAAACAAAAAAAACTGTTCCCACAAAATTTAAGAACAAGAGAAAGAATCAAAATACGATTATTTTTAAAAAGTCAAAATGTTTATCTTTTTTATACCAAAGACGTGCGGCTATAGGTCTACTTTGTAGTGGATTTTTCAAGAGTTACTGGGTTTCTGCGTCAGAATTTAGAGGTAAAGTTGGAAAAATATGCCACGAGAAGAAATTAAATTGTTTGAAAAGACAACAACTGCTACGCTATCTTTGAGAAAATAGCCTACCAAACCTAGGCTATAAGTGAACGTGCCAAAATAAAGCAATGCGAATACCCGATGTACAGATGCTTTTACGAGACTTGGTAGAAGAGGCGCAACTTGGAAGAGTCCCCATATCAGGCCATATACAAACCGAGGTAATGGGCCCTCTCTCCAATTAATTTACTTCCGCATCTCTTCTGTGGTACCGTGTGGGCAAACGTTCTCATCCTTATTCGTTATTGACGAGAACAGAGTTGAGAATTAAAGCGAATTATGTATTTACGAATTCTTTACGCCCTTCGTTGTGACTCGGATTAAAAGTTCTCACGGACACGGAGACGCTTTCAGGTTTTATCGACAATGGGTGTGCTACATCCAATAACCTACCTTATACATGGAGTATTGCTAGTATTGTTAATAATGCGAGTAATGGAGGATTTCTACGACAAATCCGCATAGAGCTTGCCCTCCTAGACAAACGTGACAGGCGGACTATGGATAATAACAGGTGGCAAAATTTATATCGATATATAGCATATTAAAACATTTCCCTTAAAAGTATACGTATATATGATTGGCCAGCGTTTATGTGTCTTTTATATATTTAAGATGGATGCAAGAACACATGACTAAAAATAAACTGCTCACACACACAAAAATAACCACAACTATTAATCAACGCCGTCAAATACAAAATAAATATAGTAGAGCGTGGACTAGCTGGCTTGCTCATGTAATGCTTATCAAGTAGAGGTGTTAAATACTGTTCTTCACCGGTCCGAGCGCTAGAGTAGCACCATTTTACTTCAATTAGCGGAACCCCGTTTCTTATTTTAAGGCTTTCAATTAATTTTTGTATTGAAATTTAAAATTAATCAATTTTAGATAATCCCTATGTGCTAGAACTCATTTTTGTTTTCTTAATGATAAAATACGCCTCAGTACCAATCGCGTTGGAGTGTCATGGTGAATTATTGTATTATTTAAAATAAATAGAAATGTATCTATTTGTAATTACAATATCACAGTTTGTGTAGCCATTTAGAAGAGAAGGCAGTAGTGACTAAAAATCGATTTAAAAATCGTGCCATATATTGGAATTGTGATCAGAAGTTTGCAGGTTCAAATCCCATCGTTGTATTACTTAAAAAAAAAAAACTATATACAAAGCGATTTTGTAGACATCTAAATATCGATTCAACAATTGAGGATACTCCGAAATGTTACCTTATCGTCCAGTTTTCCAATCTTGTGGGAGAAAGTAGGCCTACCCTTCCATGTTTTCCTATTGGCTGTGCATGGACAAACACCCACAGAGTTCATTTAAACTTGTTTGTGCCAAACAGTGCGTGATATTTAAAACCAATCGACGAAACGCTGGTTGTATCCCAGTCGAATGGCATCCATACGCCCTATTGCTGCCCTATCACCCTATCACTAATCGGCCAAGCTAGCACAAATTCTTCCATTACGAGGTACCCTTCATCGTCATTTTTATCTGAGTCAAGCGTCATGATTCCGCAGCTACCCTTCAATGATAAGAAAGCGAAATTTCCCGAACATTTAACGGTGATATTTCACTCCCGTCACCGTGTTTTAAGTATGTGTAAAACTGTGTTTCATGAAATTTTATTCGGTAGCTATAATATCAAGCAGTATAAACTTGCCTAGTTACCGAATAACGAGAAAAAAGGGGAAAAAAAGACTTGGTCTGAGGTAGTGAACTGTTATGTTATGATATGGTATGCGGCAGCAATTACCTTATTCTACGCCAGTTTGCCTTCTGTTGAGCGAGGATGAGAATGAACAGAGGAGCCTATCTCAGAGAGAGCTAGTAAGGATGCTATAGAGCCGGAGCATGTTTTCGTGATTATTTTTTAAGTGAAGAAGATGGATACTCCGCCGATGTGTTTCCAGAGGTAGCGGTAGGTTACAGTACATTAGTCTACAGCATTTCGTCGTGAGCGAACTGATAAATAAGGGGGAAAGCAATTAAGCAATTATGAATTTTCCACTGTTTTTCGGTTTCCAGGAACCAATCAGCGCATACTAAGACCGCTCTTAATAGATGTATCCCCGATGGACGGAGCTATGAGGCCTCACGTGACCGCTTGTAAATGACCGCTTGTAAACGTGGGAAAACGTCAATTCGAACTTACCGTTACCCTACAGGGGGTAGACAAAATAATAGAAACGCCAAGCAATATATGAATATTTATGTCTTTGCTTGGGGTTTCAGAAACTAACCTCGAATTAGTTTAGTACTGTCAATGGGGGCGTTACCGCCTTGGAATTAACTTTCACATTATACGCACATAATGTGCGCTGCGCCTAGCCAAGGAGAACGCAGGTAGGGTTGATTGTCATTATAGGGGGCGTTACATAACTGCAGTGTCCAGCCTCCTACACTAATTAAAACGGCATTTAATGCCTACCTACGCTATTGAGCATATAGTGTTAATGCAGGGTGAGACCGGAGCCAAAAGTGCGTCTGCTCACCCGAACACATACATTTCCGTAGGGAGAGACCCGTCAAGCTAGTTCAGGTTGCATGCACCCAGCGATTCAAATAGCTTGATTTTTCCTGAGTCCAAGGCTTGCAGTCGTGAAAGTCCCTGCTTATGTGTAAGTATATAAAAATGCAAACATTCCATCCAAATGAGAGCCCAAGATTGTCTGTGCAGTTCTGCGTAATCCCCCCAACTGGGGAGTCATAGCCTTATACTTGTTAAAACAAGGAGCCTGCCAATTACATCATCACAAAAGAAAAAAGCTTTCGGTTTTCCCGAAGAAATGACCAACATATTTTTTTTTTACCATTGCTGTATTAGTAATATGTACTTTCATGTGGTTAAATCGCCACCTACATGCATATGTGTATCGTAGCAGAAGTACTTTTTTGACTATCATTTTTCCATCGCATATCACAAAAGGAATATCCTATTCAAAATCCTTCCACCTGGTACAATTTCATTAGCTTTGCTTTGCAGTTAGTATATATGTTTTCACACCGTAAGGGCCATGCTGAGACTCTCTGAGGAGCAAGATCATACCGAAATGGCGGAATAACCTGCCTTCTGCAGTCTACCACAACCCCTTTCAGCACCTCACCCCGTAACCATGAGCTACCAACTACGTGTGATTTATGTCTTATGTACTGATGGTGCGTATGTGTGTTTTTGAACAGGTCATTTGTATGTAGTTAGCGCCGTGCACTTAAGCAAGTTTATAAGTGTGTCACTAAGTGCGATTGTTAATTGTTTACGTACTATTATAATATCTAGGTACTTTCAATAGGATATTGATTTGTTGTGTAGCTTTTTTTCTTTTTCTTTTTAAAAGGTGAAAAGAGGGCACACTTACCCGGGAACCCCCCCCCCCCGCCTCCATGTGTCTGACTGCTTCCTTTGGAGGGGGTTTTATAACGTAAACATGCACCAGCAGAGCATTGTCTGTCTGGGTCGGCAGGATTGCCTACCCTAATTTGCAGCTACCACACGCCATTGACAGCAATTATGTTTAAAAAGAGATTTCAAAGCAGAAACGACATCGGTTCGCGTTTAATCAATATCACCACACCTTTGCAACTATGTAGTATGGGTCAACCTTTATTATTCAATGGACAACAACATCATACTCAACTTTTCTGCTGACATTCAGACCACCAGTTTGGTCATTAAATCTGAACAATAACAATGCATAACACAGCACTGTAGTGGTAGGTGAAAGGGCAAGTCGAGACAATGGCACATTATTGTGGTATAGCTCTCAAAACTAAAACCACCACCAATACTGTCCCAGATGGTTCCCTTGTGGTCATCACAAGCATGTAGTGACCAGGTCCCTTATTTTCAAAGCAAAGGATAAACAAAATCATGTTAGATTCAATGCCTAGATAAATGGGAAAATCCTGAACAAATTTTGCAAAAACATTTAGTAAGCCACACATAATGAGACCAAGGGACACCACAGGTGTCATGATGAAAGTAACGTAGTAAGGGATTGGATGACATCAGTCTGGCAAGGGAACACGGAAACCAATGGTTGACTTCTCCAGCCTTTCCACCAGACACCAGCCGTCAGGCACCTGCATTTTGCTGAATCAGCTGAATCGGCAGTGGACAGAGCCACATCTACCATAGATTTGGAAAAGTAACTTGCAAAGCCAACCCCCACTACCTACTGATACAATGCATTCATCTTGTAGCAAAATCATTAACTTTTACAGGCATCCTATATTATTAGGATATGCAATGTGGTACACTGATATAAGAAAACATACCTCTGCATACGCATGCATTCATGCATGGATAAATATCGGCAGACACAGTTCTTCAGAATGGACTTAACTGTGCTCCAGGAGATATTCCTGGAGGACCTTGGAAAGGTTCTTATGTCCAGGAGATATTCCTGGAGCACCTTAGAAATGTTCTTATGTCCAGGAGATATTCCTGGAGAACCTTAGAAATGTTCTTATGTCCAGTAGATATTCCTGGAGCTCCTTATAAATGTTCTTATGTCCAGTAGATATTCCTGGAGCACCTTAGAAATGTTGTTATGTCCAGGAGATATTCCTGGAGCACCTTAGAAATGTTGTTATGTCCAGGAGATATTCCTGGAGAACTTTAGAAATGTTCTTATGTCCAGGAGATATTCCTGGAGAATCTTAGAAATGTTCTTATGTCCAGGAGATATTCCTGGA
>JAOVYW010003317.1:0-14167 GCA_025775045.1 Hiodon tergisus | reverse complement strand
TATATAGTTTTTTTTCCCCCAGACGTCATTGGTTGGGAGCGGTAATGAGCAGTGTGCCCATACTGAAACCTGAAACCTGAAACCTTACCCAGGGAACATCCATTGAATTGTACTAGGATTTTGTGCTGTTTACGTTAGTTTTGTTATGGTTTGTCCGTGAAACTAAGTATTTGTTTAAATATTTTTGGGGATGAAAATGCGTGTAAAAAACTGAAGGAAAGATCCTGTTATCCAAATGTGTCAAATAACGACATTTTGTATAACAGGAGAAAGAAAAGATGGGTTCCAAATCGAACGGTCGGCATATATTGTCAGCTGTTATCACCCTGTAAATGGGGTTTATAGTCATTCTAAGATCATGTTTTCCCCATCCTGGCCCTTCGTTAGAAGCCCCATTAAAATCTTTGGACATCGTGGGTTCCTGGGTCTGGTTTAGCTATCTCTTTCAGAGGATTTCCTCTCCATTCCTAATGGCCTTTAGCGGAGGAGGTAAGTGGCAGTGGTCAGTGGATATAGACAGTGAGATTTATAATGCATTTGTGCTAGCTGGTTGCCAACAGAACTGGGCTCTCCCAGCGGGCGTTTTGCACAGGAAAATCAATAGGGATTAACCTTTGACCCCTATTTCACATACTTATGCCACAGCCCTTGCTGCTACCAATGTTTCATCAGATTCACTTAAACGCTGTGACTTACTCAATAAGGCTTGGACTTCTAATTAATCTCAAAGATGCAGCGTCCCCCGTGGACAAAAAAAGAAACAGGAGTGAAGAAAAAGAAACAGAACGATCAACAGCGCCATCCATCACTGGGAGTACTGGTGACTGTCTGACTGGGCTGTAATGATTCCATTAATGGCTGTTCATATGAGCATTTACAATTCCGGTCTTCTGTGGTATGACAATGTGTCTCTCATACAATTAGCATAAATTAATTTAAGGAAAAATGAATGGTTGCCACTGGGATTAATCTGCTGCTCCCCACCGCAGGGCTCCATCTCTCTTTCCCTTTGGTTTCTCACCAACCAAATCCATATATTCCACAACTTCACCTCCGTTGGCATCTGATACGGAGCTGCGTCCACTCCAGAAGCCACCCGACTGCACCTCAGGGGCCCCGGCCCGTGCTCCACGTGGCTGTCCCACCACCAATCTGCAAACTGGGAATTGTCTTTGTGCGCCACTCCATCCCGCCCGTGGATGTTTGTCCTTGTAAGTTCCTGAATCGGTTTCTTTTTATCCCACTAGGAATTTTTTTCTTTTTCTTTGAGCAGTGGTGCCTGTTCTGCCAGGACACGGTACAAAAGATGACGTAGCCCTTAGACTTGTGGCAAGACTCCCCCGAGCCATCTCTGGGCGAGAGGGTTGTACGGTGTGCATGACAGTCGAAGGGACCAGATTTGATTCAGGGGTTCAGTGGGCACACACGTACTTTACATTTGCGTTGATTGAATGCAGTTAAATTGCTACCACTTATTCGTTTTTACCTATTATATACACCAGGCATACCAGCAAAGGAATCACTACGGCTTTTGAGACATACATTAGCCCTTGGATAATACATTGCTAGAGCAAAGTGTCGTCGGTCAGTAGCTCATTGTGGAAGCATTACAGTATAAGAATGCTATGCAAACAAACAAACACTACAATCCAGCAGCAGAAAAATTAGCTTATGAAAAGCGAATGGTTATGTATTTTAACGGATGGCTTTCCATTTACCTGACATGTTTTGTGTTCCTGGCCGGTTGCTCTCCCTTTGTCCAAATTAAAGCCCCCTTCCCAGTGTTGTCCCTTCCATTTCGAAGTATTTTATTAAAGTATCCTCATAAGTAAAGCTGCCAGAAATGTACATGTGTTCCAGTGGAAAGTCAGAGGTTCCTATGTGAAGTATTTAACAAATGCAAAGTTACTGATTCATGTGTAATCATTTATACTGAGTTTATTTACTCTGCTATTGATTCCATTGCTGCTACATGTACAGGTCAATCATTCCTGCAATGCATCTCTCCCTAGCATGGCATTTAATATATGCACACATTGATCTTTCAGTACATTTCCAGCTGATGAAGGAGAATTTTAATCCACATTTATCTCCAGCTGGTTCTTGTTTTGATGTCCATCGCAGACAAATATGACTTTGGATTGTGCTCAACGGTCATGTGAAACGTGGTGCTGCTAATCTGGTGTATTGTCACTATAACCTTGAAAATTGTGCTTAGAAGCAATGCTTATTTCTTCCCCTGAGAACATTTATTAAGTTATAAACGTCGTTTCACACAGCGTCGGTGGATTTAAGTGTGTGCATTTCTGAGAATTGAACCTAGTAAATGGCCTGCTTCCCGTCTGTGCTTCGGGAAAAGAAAAGCAAAATGAACACTGAAATTGTGAAAATGAAAGTAATAATCAGCTGTAACTATGACTGAGGGAACAGCTTGAATCAGTGTGATGTCTACAATTCAGTATGGAAGGTCAGAAGACTTACCCTCGTCTCCGTTCCCGTTTAGTGTAAACACCCAGACACACGCTTGTCACACAACACGCGTCACCGTCCACAAGTTGGACAGAGAAGCACCGTTCTATCTGCACTGGCCATTTTCCTTTCTGGGGAAGAAACGGACCTTTCAGCCGCAATCATTTCAGATTGAGGTCTGACTAGAGCAGATCCCTTTGTGCAAGCTGTTCATTAAGTACCGTGTAATATCATAGGCTACACGTGTTACGGTAAATGCAAAAAAAAAAAAAAACAACAACGTAAAAAAGCTGACAGCTCACCCAACCCGAGCAAACTTCATCTTATTTTAAAAATGATATTTGGCCCCATCTATGAAAAAAGTGAGTGCTGAACATATTAAATATCCCTGGAATAAATCCTCTTTGCAGTAACAGTGTGAGGCAAGAAACAGACCCGCATGCCAATAATAATAATAGTATCATTTGATTTGGTTGTGGTCTTCTCCAAATAGAATTAAATCATGGATATGTACAACATCAAAATCTATTAGCGGCCCTTAATAAGTGAGTGCGAGCCAGTCAAGGGCTATGCGTATCAGTTACCGGATCCGTTTTGGAAAACGTGTATACGCTGCACGCAAAAGACGGAGGTGAGTTTGTGCCCATATGAGCAGTGAGACAACCAGTCTGTTTCCATTCCCGTGATGCGTCTTTTCAGTTTCTCTGTAAGCAACGAACCTTTCGCCAACAGCTCTCCAACGTCTTAAACTGGAAGCCACCGCCAGGTCGGCCAGTCCAGAGACGATCGCTATCTGGGATTCAGATGTGCGCAGTTTGAAAACCCTGGTCCTCGCGCGTCCGCTGGTGTTTGTTCCACCTGGGTTCTTTCCAGTTACAATTTAGAGAGCATATTTCCTAATCCGGTCTTCCAGGTGAAAATACCCTTCTGCTTGAAAGATAATTGTAAAACCAGCAGGACTGTCGCATGTACCATCCAAGTAATTGTACTTCTCATGCCTGTATACACCAACAGCTGGTATAGAACAGTTTGTATTACCAAAATTCAACTTTTTTCCTTGTCATTTAAATGTGTTTTAGAAATCGTGGCAAGGCCTTCATTCAGGCTCAATGAAAAACGTTGGGAAACGCATGGGAATTCTCCCCTTTATTTTATAGAACTGTAATGCATTCGTGTAAAGCACTTCTGTTCAAACAATTTTTGGCACACATTTTTTTGATTGTTATATTTCTTAGATGAGGGATGTCTGAAAATTAGAAATTTGCATGAAGCAACTTGATTATACCTTTCATGGAGATGGTTCAGAACAAGACACCGAGAGCCCTTGAAATATCTATGACTTTCTTTTCTGTGTGAAATATATATATATATATATATATATATAAAGTTTGACATTACCCTGGAAGCTGTGTGTAGACACTAACCTGAGTTCTTCAAGTGAAATTAATTAAAACATTAGCAGAGAGCATTGCCCCGCATTAAAGAATTACAACTTTTAAACTTGACTTTACTTTTATGTCTGTTCTTTGGTTAAAGGATCAAAGGGGTTTTAGATTGACTGTCTTTGAATTTTGAAAACTCATTTAATCAAAAGAAAGAAAGGGTGAAAAAATTAATTTTCTCTGGTGCAAGATCCAGGCGTTTCATTGACAGTTATGACGAATTTACTTTAGTAAATTTAAGAGGGAGAAAATATCTGTAAAAAGTTTTGATTAGGGTACCATCTGTAAAGAAACAGAGAAAAACCTTTGCATTTCAAAATTTGTTTAGTTTTTTTTGTTATTACTTTGAGCATAGACTGCTGACTTTGAATCCGATGTACTTAATCTAGTAGATATTGTAGTCTACGATAATTTGTCAAAAATAATGTCAATTTAATGTTAAAAATTCATTCCTAATTGAGAAACCACATGACAAATTCCCACGGGAAGCATTCCTACAAATTATTCCTATTCTTTCTGGCAAAACGCCCTTTAAGGATCAAACATAGCTAACCAGCTGTTCAGGATTTTTAAAAGTATGAAATAAGCGAAGACATTTTCTGTGAAATTATGACTATAACCAGGTCAAACGTGTATTGTTGAAGATGGTAGATGGTTTCAAATTGAATAAACAACGTTTGGCGATCTTTACTTTTTTGTTGAGAAATTTAATTTAAAAACTCAATTGAGAAATAACCCTTTAGTTGAAAGGCTTTTTCCGTCAGATGGGCCAGGAGAGCTCATTTGTGCTCCACCCACTCCTCTGCCTCCCTGCCAGCCTCCTGTCAGATGACACTGCAGTCCTGTGACTTGGCCCAGGACTCCGCCAAGACTCCCAGCAGCCCTGGCCGGGACAGTGCATTGGGAACGTGCTCTGGCTGACGATCCCCAGCAAGTGGACCGCATCGCGCTCCTAAACCTGCAGGAATTTAGCAGACTAATAGGAACCATATGCTATAAAGTCCCCGGAGTTAGGTGTTGAAATAAGACAGTCCACAACGTTTTCACTTATTAAAATTCAATGCACCTGCAGTCTTTGATAAACAGATATAGGAGAACTAAAAAATATTTTAAAATCAAAGCCTGTAAAATCCAGAGTTTCAGAACTGTCCACAACTTTTCATGTAGAAACCAAGAGGCTGACTTTCGGTCTTGCTCTTTGGTAAAAAAAAAAATCTGTCCATCTCCATCAACCTGTATCCTCTGTATGAATAAATTTAGCTACAATCAGATTGGATCTTTTGCACATCTGCCCTATTTCATTGATGGTACACCATCTTATATACTTGGATCTTTGTAAATGCATTTTTGCATCACACACACAAAACTTCATTGGATTCACATTTGTTCAGTCACTCTTTATTCATTTAGCAGAAGCTGTTATCCAGAGCGACGTTTGGTAATACACGTAATTAAGGGAAACAATTTCATTGCTGTGGCTCACACTTCATATTAAACTAGCGGTCATGTGTTCCTGTGTTCGTTTCTCTGGTAGACTTTTTCTCCATTTTCCTCCTCTTTTAAATGGCTGGCCAAATACTATCAATCTCTCAAAAATAAGAAAACTAAAAAGTCCGTTAGAGGCGAGATATTTTACTCATCTTCAAACTCACATATTGTAATGAACATTTAGCACACAAAGCTAATTTTCTTTTAGCGGTGTTGCTGTGATGGTAAAAAAGTTTTAAGGGGGATGTTTTACAGGTCATGTATTCTTTTTTATTTTTTTATGTTCATTGTTTTGCGCAATTTGATTAAGCTGCCTTGAGCTGGTGATTCGGTTTAACGACCAAGACAGCGACATTTTCTGTCTTTGTTGAATATACATAACACACTCATTTGGCATCAGAGGCGTTCGCATGCCTCCACCAGGGCAGTGGTTCAGAGTGAAAGAGGTCGTGGGCCTGAGCCTCGGCGAGCCCTGACACAAATTACGCACAGGCTACGACTCAGCTCTGATTTTCCTTACAGCCTGACCACCCGCTCATATCTAAAGGCTTCACTCGCTTCCTTTCGGCCTATATCCGCTGCCTCTGTAAGCCTCCCCTGACCTGCATCCCTCAGGGGAGGGGACTAGAAAAATCGATGTGCCTCTTGTCCACACAGAGATGGGCTGCGGCTGTGAAAAAGCCCAGGCAATCCAGACCGAAAGATTCACTTTAATAATCAGAGAGAGGTGGGTCGGGAATAAAAGTCGGGTAAGCAGCTTGTGTCACGAGAGACACCTGTTGAGAAAGCAGATGAGTTTGTTTCTTCCACTGGTTTTACTGAATAAAAAGGTACAGGCATATTGCCTGCGCACGCCTCAGGTGTGATCCCAAGGAGACCTATGAGAGTCCTATGAGAGTCACTAGCTCACAGGTTCCTCCACAAAGCTAACACACCAATAACAAATAGCAAAAAGGAGTCGCTCAGGGACAAACAGAAACTGAAACGGGCGGAGGAGACACAAAAGCACAAATTCCCTTTCATTAACAAGACATGTTCACGATGATTAATCCCCGTTAGGCCCCAGGGGGCTTGACCCTGTTGGCCTTCAGATGCCCGACAGGCAGACGAGTACCTGCAAGTCAGTTATGATTTAGTAATCAGTGCTAATTTTGCGTTCGATGGAATACTCAATTTAATCAACAAATATTATAGTGATTTTGAAGAGATTTTTGAGAAATTATTTGGGTAGAGCTTAGGCTGGAAAGTACTGGATCAAAGAGTTACACTGAAAACAATGGCTTTAAAAAAAATATACATTCTGATGTGTCAACTCAGTGTTTACTTAGTAACCAGTAGGGGGCATTGTGGTGTCACTGGGTTAATATACAGAATGAAAGGACCAGTTTATGAAAACAAATTTAAATTGAATTTTATGTTCGATTATGACTGAACAAGTGCTGTCAAATATTTTATCATATGAAAGTAGCTGGTAAACAGGACAAGTTATCACTCTCGAGGATGGCATCTATGTAAACTAAAATTAAACATGATCTATTCTTGCAAATAAACAGAAATAATTGTTCCCTGAACCACTATTTATCTAGAACTGTGTTCAAACATGAGAAAAGAGTGTATAAAATTTAAAAATGCAATGTAAACAAAGTTTTTTAATCTCTTCCTGCACAAACATTTCAAACACAAAATCGTTCCTGTTTATGTATTTTTAAAATATAATATATATATAGAAATGTAATATATTTTCTTTTTTATTTTATTTTCTTCTACTCATAAAAATAAAACAATGTTGAATGCAATTAGGTAAAGTTGGATTAGCGGGTTGTCAAAGTTTTGATTTGGTCCCAGCCTGTATAAGCACAATGGTCTGTTTCATGGGTTACAGAACCCATGAGTATTTCCCTTTGTTTGAGAAGGCTGAAATCTCCGCCAAAGTCTCAGTTTCAGCAATGGTCCAACACAAATTCCCATCACTACGATTTGTGAACTACTCTAAGTATACTGTATATTGTTTAGTTATACATGTTTGTATTTCTCAAAGGTTCAAGTAGTGAATGGTGATCATGAAACATATTGTACATTCTTAACAATTTATTTGTTTTTACACTATACAATCTTCCACCTGGTAAAAACAAATGAAAAACCATTAAACTGTTGATTTATTTTCCAGACATTGCTGTTGATATCCATTTGACTTTTCTTCCTGATTGCGTCCTTCCTTTATATTTAATAAATAGTCACATTAAAGTACTTGACAGAAGCTGTTGTGGTAATTTTGGTTTAGGGGCTGATTTTAATTAGACTTCAGTTATAACTGTGCTGCTATACACAAACGCAGATACACCAATGCAACCCCTTTTATTAAGCCACACCTTCAGAAGAGCGTTGATGTGGTTAAATTGGCCACTCTCTCGCCCTGGCTTCCTAATGTACGTCACCCAAGCCCATGGTTTCCACAGAGCGTACAGCACTTTCTGTGTGGCGATCCCTTTTCTTCGCTGCATGTAAAGGAAACCCCCCTGGGCAAAACTGCAGTCATTCTCTCACACATTCCTGGTTGTCTCTCCACCGCACGCAGCCAGTTTTCTTAAATTGATTTAACACATTGACTGGTAATTTCGTCTCCCATGTAAAGTGGATTTTCTTTTTCCATTACTCTCAAAGGGAGTTTCTCCCTTTGGGTACCTGGAGACAGCATTGTTTGGGAATTAATAGCAATGAATGCATTCCTTTTGAAACGCTAGTGTGAGTTTTTTTACATAGGTAGGTTTTTCAACATTACTGAAAGGCACCCAAATCCCATTTAAAAAAAAATAAATTTAATGGGAAAAGACAGTTTAAGAAAAACAAAAGAAAATTGAGACATTGATTTAATTAGCTGAGAATTCTGTGTTTTCCATTAAAACTGGTCACAGAGATGATTGGAAGGCATTCAGTCGCCCTGGTGGTGAAGCCCGGCAACCCTGTCCTCTGGTAGCCATTCCTGGAGAGTGTGAGCAAAACAGCAGCAGTGTCTCTCTTAAGCCCAAGTATCATCCAACTTCACAAACATCTTGCTATTGTGGTTTAGCGCCGAAGTCTGGCTCGACTTGCTGATGAAGTTTATTGTACGGAGCTAAGTGTCAATATATTCGTCACAGCGGGCCCGGGGGGGGCGGTAATTAAAATGTAAATTGAACATTGAAATTTGATGGCTAATTGATTATTGGTTCATTTTGAAGTTTGTCCCCGGCTGGACTCGATACTCCTGCGGGACGGCTTTTGTCACGAGGGTCTGTCGTCCGCGAGTCAGCATGCTGGCAGGCCGAGAAAGACGAAATGGAAGAAAGTTCCGCTCATGCGCCCGCTCCGCTGGGGTGTTCGCCTGCGTCCGTGTCTGCACGTGTGTCGGCCCGTGTCACGGGGTGTGTGTCTGTCTGCGACCGTGCGCGTTAGGGGGTCCGAACATGTCCCTTTACCCTTCCCCGTTAAATGAGAATGAGGCAAGGGGGAGAAGGGACCTATATCGCTGACACGTATTTTCTGCAGCAGTGTGTCCTGATGTCTGCTCATCTCAAAACGCACTGCATGGACAGAACAATTTCTAGCGATCTGGCATCTAATCAGTTTCATCAGGTTTGTTTTAGCTGGATGACATAATCAATAATCATGCCCGTTAATCAATTATGTTTTAAATAGGGATTGATTGAGTTTACAAGGTTAGCTGGATAACTGTTTTGCATTAGATAGAGAAACTATTAATGAAGGCCTGTAACTGGGATAATAATTTTTATCTCATGTCTGTTCTTCCTGTGACAAATATGTATTTGCTTTCACTATTTAAATGTGTCGTTTCCCCTTCAGGGCATCATTGCATTTCTGTAATAGCCACTTATATATATTTTTAAAATAATTGAGGACGAAGTCAGCCTTCCACGCAGTGGATCCCTGCACACATTATAATTCAGGTACATAAGACACATAAGAAATACGTTCACGTAATATAATTTGCCTAAAGATTCACCTTTACTCCACCCCGGCCACTTCAAGGTCCTGTCTGCCTCTAAATGGCTTTCCTCAGGATGCAATTATTTAGAACTTTTACACCCTGGACCAATCCTGTTGTTTGGAATTTAAATATGGATGGATAACAGAGTTTGGCCTCTGTACAGCCAGAGAGAGTTCCTCAAGGGTCCAGTTCAGCTATTTCACCCCTAACCCCTGTTCCCATTTGGAACGGGTGGGCATTTATGGATTAAGCAGGTTTTAACAAAAATATTTTAATATTACCAAACGACTTGTTTCCGGCATCACGAACGAGCGTTTTGCTAATCTTCAGTCTTGGATGCATTTTCCCTTTATCAACATTCTGGCCGTTCTGCAGTGCCTCCTCATTAGAATTGACCCCACGTTCAGGGGCAGTTTGCATATCGCGTACTAACTGTTGCCTCCAATTACAAACGTAGTCCTGCAGTCAGAGGTCACAGGTGAGTATTTGTTTTGCAGAGCATTATAATCTTCCGCTGTCTGTTGGGCTAAAGGTTATACATCCCCTGGCACAGCCGCTCACAGTGATTTTTATGTGCAAGATAAACAGGTAATTATCGCTGAGAAACGAAAAGAGCCGCTTCCTGTAAAGACCACCACACATTTGGTGATCGTCGAGACCGAAGTGAACAGTCTATTAACAGGATGAGCTCAGCCGACCACGTTTGAACATATGGCTTAGAGTGGCTAAACACACTCTCAGACTTAACCATGTGTGTTGATGGGCGTTTGTGTACTGAGGATTCGTTTCGCAGTTCATTGTCTTTGCCAAGTTTAAATCTGTCGACCAGTTGAACAAGTGAAGGCACTGTGTGGTGTAAAATAATTTTGGATGCGATCATGGTTTTGTTTGGAAATACATGTATTTATTTATATGCTTCTTGGAAGATTCTGCAATATCTTCTAGACCAAAAGGGATTTTTTAAACAGGTTTTTCCTTTTCCTCTGGCTGCATTTTAGCTATTGAGAAGGACAGATGTTAGCTCAAGCCTCACAGCATGAAACCTACATGCAAGCGTTGTCTCTCTCTGTTGGTATTCACTAAGAACACTACAGCTGAGAGTCAGACCATTATGCTTGCTTCTTAAGTGTATTGGAAATTAGCGGAAGTAACCCATTTACTGTCCCTGATGAGAATAAAGTCGAGCTAAACGTTAATAGCATGCAAAGCGTCCGATGTTCCAGTCGATGCGCTCCGCTTGTGAGGGCAGGTTGCCAGCTATGTGCTCGGCTGAGCACATAAAAACACACCTGATGCAGAAATTCATAAATTGCACCCGCACTCAATGAGTTTGTGTTGCTGAAATTTCAACCATAAGGCAATGACGAGATGTTTACCACGCATTCCTCTGAGGGAAGATTAAGTGAACCTACCCCACCCCCTCCCCAGCCCTATTAAATAAATAAACAAAAAAACGAACGCACACACGCACACACACCCATCCTGTGAAGTGCAGATTTTAATCAATCTGCCATTGAAAGGGGGAGAGATTCCTTTTCTCTGTTGGCAAAGGATGCCTCTCTCTCTCTCCCGTAGCCCGCGCATCTCTCCTCCCGCGCAGTAGTTGTTAGACGACCCCCGCCCCCCGTCCCCCGCCTCCCGCCTCCCGCCTCCCTCTCTCCGATCCCCATGTTTTACCATTAGAAGACACCCACACTGGGAGAATCGCTCTGTTCCTCTGTTTTGATTAATATTTGATCAGCCGCGGGGAGGAAACGGAGTTCTTTAGCTGCACTGATAACTATTGGAGCAGATGCGCCAGGCCTGACTACTGGCTGGGGAGGGGACATTCTAGGAGGGACAGCAGGGGGTGTTGGGAGCCGGCCCAGACGGAAAGCGCTCCGCCTACGTGTGTGCGCAGACACACGGGGGAGAGTGATGAGGCCATGCTTTAATTCCATACAATAACTTTGAAGGAAAGCTCTTTAGAGCAGCTATTGATCATCGATTAAATTCGGATCGAGGTTTGACCAAAACCTGTTTGTGGTGTGTACGGAGCCAACCCCCCAGAATCCTCAAAAAAGGATAAGCCTTGGGTGACAGCTGCAGAAGTGGACTGGCCTGCCGTCGCGTTTCACTTGTCTCCCGTTCTGTCAGCAAGCCCTGAATGGTGTCCTCTCCAAGACATCAAGTTCTCCCAGGCCTGGCATCTGACCTAAATGCAGATTTGAAAACTTCTGAAAGAGGACAGATATACCAGCAGCACATCTTAGAATGTTGCTTTGGGCTCCCTTTGGTTTTGTGAAAACTGTGCTTGCAGGAACAACTTTTCTCAGCAGGGCTGGTTTGGAATGGGATCCACTAAATCACCTCAGTTACAATAGATTAGGTATTATTAAACATGCCATCATTAGAGATTATGTGAGACACCTGTTCATGCAATTTTTTAGCGGTTTATATTTTAGCAGAAGATTATGAAAATTATGGAACATGTCTCTCTGAACATGGGGCTAACAATCCAATGTTACAATTGTGTACCCCCCCATCTCAGACGTTTAGCTGATGTCTGTGTGTGAGGCCGCGAACGCAGCCTCAGACCCAATGCCTTTTCGAACCCTGCACTCTCCAGCGCTCGCGGCGGCGGCGATCTTATTCCGCTTCCACTAGATCCACGCGCGTCCCCACCGTTGTGATCAGCGCGGAGTTCCAATCACCGGCCTTTTATGATTTTACTCCCTGACAGTGAAACGAGCCTCTGAGGTCACATACCCGGTTTAGGGACCTGTCGCGGAGGCACTTAAGGGGTTATGAAATATTCATGAGCCCACGGAGAAGCCAACCGCGCCGCCCTCCCTTGACGGGGAAATTTATAATTGTCAGTCACACCTGTGAATAAGGAGCGGTGATGATTGTATTTCATTGCCACCATTTTTTTATTTCTTCTTTCATCTTGCATAAAAATCATTTGGACTGTGTGGATTTAATGCAGTTTATTTTAATGTCTGCGAGCACTCTGCGTGTGAGACTTCAATCACATCGTTAGGTGATTAGCACAAGGCGCATTGTCTCTTATTGAACCTCTGGGGGTTTTTTTAGCTAGCTGATCTGAAGGGCGAGTTTGAGGTCCTAGCTATAATTTGTGCGGTTTAATACGATGAAGCGAACTTTAACCACATGTTGCGCACATGTGACATTGAGCAGTGCATGCTGGGTTCGGGGGGGAATGGAAAGGACCAACCCAAAACACTGGCGTTTCTGCAAATAGATGCAATTAGGAATAGCAGGCAGCAACCCTGCATTCTTTCTCCAAGTTGTATTCTCTCATGACTTTAATTAGCTTTTGCTTATATTCAATACAAATTGCAACAACAAATTTTTTTTTGAAATTTTTAATAAAAATTAAATAAAAAAAATTTGATTCAGTACTTGGTTACTCCGTACTCATGCAAAATTCTCAAGATTTACACATTTCCGTCACTTGTAATACCCATCGCTTTTCTCCATGTCATGAGACCATTCATAACAACACTCCTGATCCATTTATGGCGGTTTTCGGTCAAACCTGTTATGCGCGGATCAGGGCTGTCCAGTGGAGGCACCATTAATCACGGGATCCGTGTTCGACGTATCTACTTTTTATCCGTCTCTTAAATCAGTCACCGGTGCTATTGACAGGGGCAGGGGGTGTATGGGGGTCTGGGAGCACTCCAAGCGTTGATTGAAGTAGCATCGTTTGGGACAGGAGCCTCTCGCAATCAATAGAGAGTCGCACTAAATTACAGTGTCCATGCTAAAAGGAGGCCCTTCCCCAGGGTGTGCTTTAGCCCGATTTTCTCTGGGCGAGTCAGCTGCAGTGAGCGTCAGGCTAGGGCCACACCAGTCCAGACCGCTCACGTACGGACGTTACAGCTCGCCCCTCGCCGGGTCACAGGTCAGGCTCCTCGGTCACAGCCAAGTACACAGCCTGTGCTATTCTAATGTTGACCATATTTCCCATCCATCATTTTTCAGCGAAAACGCATACGTAGGTTATAAAGCTCTGTATCGTGGTATTTAAGGAAGGAATGAATTTGTTGAGCTTTTACTAATGAAATCGCTTCCGTTGCACATGACAGAGAAGCATAGCAGGGAACCGAATGGAAATCGACTTAGATCAGCTGTGGGCCGTGGGAGGTCTTTGTATAAACGCCAGAGGTTGAGAGCGCGGCTCTGTTGGTGGCAGTTACGTCGATGTACTCTGCGCGGCTGAGGACAGCCAGCGGGCAGAAGCCCTCCGTGTTACTGGAGATAAAAGACACCTGGCAATGCCGCATCGCTTCCTGCCGGAGGTTGGGTTCCAATGCCATGTGGGTTCCCAGCAACCAACAGTCAGTAATGAATAAAACCACTGAAGAAATACATGAACGTCTACTCCACCTCGAAATGCATGAAGTTGCAACGTGAAATTTGGAGGGTATGTGATCGCAGGGCAGCAGGCTGTCTGGAAAGCTCTACTGGGCCATAATTAGGGGCATGGGTTTGTTAATGCTTCAGATGTACGAGAGAACCAGCCGGTGATTAACTCAAGTGCGTTTGTGTAACGCGATTTACGCGTGCTCATGCAGTCAGGCTTGTTTAGGGACTCTCCTGCTCTCAGTCTGTCCTTCCTCCGTGGGGTTACCGGCACTTTCACCTCTGACCTGGCCCGGCCTTGCAAATCCATCCTTTTCCTTTACATGCAGCAAATTCTCTCCTTGGGGGCGCTCCCAATTCAGATTGGAATTTTATGTTTTTTTTATATATATATATACACAGACATCAATTC
>JAOVYW010003316.1:0-14167 GCA_025775045.1 Hiodon tergisus | reverse complement strand
ATTGGGACCAATAGTAAGACAATGTAGGAACCCTACAGCTCAGGGGTGTGGGATCGTCGTGGTGCGAGCTACAGGAAATGCATAGCTTAGATTCAACTGAGAAAGCATTCATTGACACAGAAGGACTGACATCTGACTGACATAACAAAAGTGCACATTAATATGACAATATGACATCATGTTGCATTAATATTCACAAAGGGACGGAAGGGGAAATAATATAGTAAGTATTAATACTGTGTCTATAAACCTTCTAGCTAATTTCCACTATTGGTATTTTCATACTTATATGCAGCCAATCAATATTCTGATAATGCAATGTTGAAAGAATGTTACTCATTTGGTGGGCATACTGTACAAATGTGCAAAAATAAATGGCCAGACTTTGTGCCATTGCATTCACTTCTTACAGGGAGCCACACCAGTTATTTCTCACTGGACGTGCAGGGATAAATGTTAATTACCCTCGGTTACTGAATGATGCAAGTGAAAATTGATTGTTAATTAATGATTTACACCACCTCTGTGGTCAAGGTTTATGGGGGGCATTCTGGCAGACATATCAGGGATTTCTAGCAGCCACCGCTGTTGGTGACCTGCCTGAACAGATGGCCCTCAGGTGCTGTAGCCTTAGGCAGCCCCGGGGAGAAGTGTTTTGGCTGTTGCCTCGGTTGGCGATGAAAGAAACCCTTCACGCTAACAGATACGCGGGCTTTGCCCTCGCCGTACTTCCGGCTTTGTTGCTCGTTGAGTCCTAACGTCGGCCAAGTTTGTTTTTGAAAAGCCTAAACACGCACAGTAACATTTTCCCTGTTTATTACCACATTGTCCTAGCCAAATGTGTTTTCCCAAAGGCTGGCTACTCTTTTCACAGAGGCGGGGGGAAAAGGGTTAGCGAACAGCACCCCCTGTTGGTGTCCATTGATGTCAGAATGAATTAAACATCTAATTTCACCTTCTCTTTCTATGCTAATGCATTTTATCTTAAAAAAAACTGCTCGAAGATCGATACAAGTATGAACGAAAGTGTGGGGGAACCCTAGTTGTAACATGAGGTTTTTACAGCAGAGAAAATGCACACAGGCGTTTTGTTTGGAAACTAATCCTTTTTGGCACATAAAAAGGCATGCCTGTTTAACCATTTTATTGGAAGGTAGACATGACTATGAGGCAGAGTGTACTGCTGAACCACTATAAAGCCTTTGCACAGCAAGAGTGAAAACATGTAAATAAAATACCAAACTTATTCTCTTTGTTTGCCCACTGTCTGCGAAAGTGTCGCACTCAGTTCATCCGTTGCTTAGAAAATCTGAACAATTTTGTGTTTTTCACAGGAAAAAAATTACATCTGTCCAATAATATACATTGATACCATACAACGTCACATTACTTGAATGAATGATGCAGCTAATTTTTTTAACTAATATTTTCAGATTCTTTTCAGACAATTCTTTTCAAAAGCGTGGCTATAGACAGAATTCAGCTAGTTAGTTAGTCATTTAGGTTTGCAGTGTGCTATGAAGGGGCGATATTTTGAGATGCGTATATCTTCCTGCAGGCCCTTTCACCGGTAGAGTCGGAGAAGATATGGCTTCACTGGGAAAACCATGTCTGCTGTGATAATGTGAGGCAGTCTGCATCCACCAGAGCGAACATGTGAACATGCCTTTGTCATTAAAAGACATTGAGCCAGTAGTGCGCACCCAGTGCGCACCAGCAATTGGGTAGGTTTACCCTCTCCTGAAACCACCCATACAGATTTCTTCTGATGGAACTGGCATATATTGTTCCCTTGAGTTCAGTCAGGTTTCATGGCAGGTGTCTCGCCCTGCCAGATCTCGATTGTTTAATGATACTCTCCCATTTTTATGGTCTACAGTTCGCAATAAATTTCACATTTTCCAAAATCCTTGTTGACCCTGCTAATGCATTAGGTCAAGATTGTTGTAATAGAAACAATATTGTAAAGGCGTCCACAATCTGCGTAATCTAAAGCAGTTGTGTTGTTAAGAACGCCACCATCGAGTCTAATAAATAAAGATCCAGAACAGCAGAATAGATTGGACAAGGAAAGAAATCAATCACATCGTTCATGCTAAAACAGATAACTGAGAAAGCCGATGCTGTCACAAAAATCTAAAATTTTGTCACAAATCACACACTGCATGTGCTGATTATGGATCATTTTTCTAATTTAGTTAATAAAAGATCCCCGCACAGTTTAGCAATAAGAAATTGTAGCCCTCAAATTTAGAAGAACGTGATGAGGAACTTTTGAGGGTAATTCAGGTGAACAATCACAGTCATAGACATTTAGGGAAATTTTACAACACATTTACACCTGGTGCTGCAGCGCCCCCTCAGGACAATTACTCTGTAGTATAAAGCTGGACTACACCCTAAAATAGTTAGGAAAAACAAGCTACCAAAACCAATTAAGTATTATATGAATGTCATGAAAGGGCAATATGCAGATCTCAAAATTTGATTACCCTTGAAAAAAACGTGCACAAAAACAACTATAGGATGAAGATTGACCCTTTTTCAATGTTGAAAACAAGGTCAAATTGGACGTGTTTTCAATTTTCATTCTCAACCCTCAGTGGACATGATCCAAACGTCCATGATTAAAGAATTATTAACAGTTTTTTTCTCACTGGGATAGGATGTTTATTTACATCAGCATGCATTTATTTGTGATGCCCTGCTGCAGGCTAGGAGGTCAGGGATATCTAATGTGCTGTAGTAGAAAAGGAAGAGGCCTGAGCTGCATTAGCTTGGTTTCTGGAGTGTTTGGTCTTTAGTTATTATTTTCTCAGCTGGTATGCGGTCTGTAGAAGATCACCGCAATGTATTTGTCAGGAAATACAATACTGCAGCGGAGTCTCTTTATATTTTCTCCAAGTGCTATTAAGTTATTCATTAAGGTCATTTTTTTAAAGACTTGGCACAGAGATTTGCTACTTAACTGGATGCTGGGGATTTCTCGAAAATGTTAGGAATTAAGGCTTCTTGAGAATGATGCCTTATCAATCCTGCTTGTGGGCAAGGCAAAAAGGACAGATTCCTATTGGGCTGAAGTGGTATAGATCAAAACAGCCATAGGAGAGCAAAGGTTGAGCTGTGCTGAGTTTACCTCACGGTAATGGAGACTATCAAGGAACCTTGCAGTGCAGGCTGAATATGGCAGCCAATGCTTCAACTTTCAGGTCATTCCATCAACGCTAAAGACAGCCAAGCAGTGCACACAAAACTACAACAGAGAACATAGTTATGTTTAATTAGTTGTTAAAATGTGAGAGTATGTCTTCTTCACATACGTTAAACAGAGTTTAGATAATCCATTGTATGTTTTATACTTCCGGGTTTAAATTTTTTTTTCACAAGACGTTTTCCCTGTTGTGACTTTTGGGTCGGGCACTGAGCCTTTACTGATCGTAGGTGTTTCAGGATCTGGATTTCCGACAGCAACGCTCTACCTTGTTTGTCCACATGAGGGCTCTAAAGAAAAAAATTATCTAGCGCAGGGCTAGCCAATCCCAGGTCTCCCTGCACCCCGAAAGGGATATGAATTTATGGAATAAGTATTCAACCGGCTCAAAACATTTCATGTCATAACAATGGCCCATAACTTGTCATGGGTAAATTAAAACTTAAGACTAAATCAAAACCCCAGCCTTTAATTTGGCAAACGCTAACCGCACTTTGCATAACCGTATTTGATTTATTTTATGAGTAGATGATACAAGATACTCAGCCTATGTTCAAATATTTCGCTTTCTAATCCTAACATATACTAAATACATTTTGCTAGCTATCGTTGGCGTATCGTCTTGCATAACAACGAGCTTGCCATCAATCAATCAATCAATTTATTTTTATAAAGCGCTTTTCACATGTTTCCATGTCACCCCGATCCATCTTTGCATTTTATTAAATCAATATTTCAGTTATACTCAAACGAAGTGTTTAATGTTGGGTGATTGACACCTGATCTGTTCAAGTTAGCCTGAATAAAAATATCTTAAAGACACAAATGCGTGTTGATTAGGCTATTGAAACACGATTTGTTTATTGACAACACGACAATACCGAGCAACATATTTTAGTTACTGTAGATGTCAATCTTTATTTTAAATTCATGTTCGTTAAATTACAAACTGCGACCAACTTTAGACGATGAACAAATACGTTTTTCCAATATAAAATACACGTGTTTCATAATGCGGTACATGGTTTTATGAATACCATTTAAATCAAAAGTATCTCAAATCTATGTTACTAACATAATCGGTATAAATCAAAGACTATACACAAACATAACTAATACTAAATTTTAATGTCGCCCCATTGCACTCATCGCTACTCACACAGTGCAATGAGGTAACGAGCTACAGTGCAGTCTTGGCCTGAGGCAATCAACTCAGACCGATGCGCATCTTATTCCGTTTGACTAACGAAACATTATGAGTTATGTTCATGGATAATTTAAAATAGAAGAGTTTAATTTAAATTACAGGCGGAAATGGCATAGAAAGCACTACTGCCGATTCCAGAATCCCTACTTGTTCACTGCGACGTACAACGTTCTACTGACGTACAAACTGGTGTTTGTTTTGGTCAAATCCACTGTTTAAAAGTAATTTACATTTACTGGATTGTGCTGTTGAGTAGTATTTGTATGTTAAAGTTAGTTGAGATCTGTCCCCCAGTGAAATTGTATTGAGCATTTGGTACAGTTTCAAGATCAAATAAAACACATTGCATACATTTTAAGATGGAGGTCTTGTTTTCTGTCCAGATACAATGTCAATAAAAATTATTTCACTGTTTTATACAAATACTTAAGTTTTAACAGTGAAAGGACTTTGGGTTTCACAGTTTTGTATAAACCGTGTTATTAAATGATTCAGTTATTTTAGCATTGACTCTGCAGGGCGCGTTTCCTAATACTTCATTGCTACCCGATGTGATTGAGTCGCACATATTAGACTTTTAATATAGCAAAAACAGTCACTACGTGAATATTTAATAAACGTTTACAAACGTTAATCAAATGCTTACTCTTTTTTAAAAGCTTGCCTAAGAAAAATCTTAAAATCTTAAAAAATCTAACTCTATGGTTGCTAGGATACCTAGCGTTATATGTTGACCGCCTGTATTGCAACTTTATGAATAAAGTTTTCTCTGATTGGTTGAGATATTTCAGGAATAAGTCTTAAGCCAATCAACGATAAAATACTTCCTTATGTAGCGTACAACCCGTGAACAAGATTCCGATTGGACAGTAAAAAGAGCTTCTGCTGTGCTGCAAGCAATAGATTCAAAATGAAAGCGCGACTGTTGAATAACAACAGTTAACCTGACACTCAGTTAATTGAAATACTACGTTAGCTTTCCAGAAAACTGGGAACGTTGTCTGCGCATCAGTACATTATCAGTATTTAGTGCGACAAGCATTTGCTCTAGCTATACCATTAGCTAACGTATCATGGAAAGACAGAATGTCGATGAAAAGTTAAATGCCCCAGGTGACTTCGTTGCATCAGGTTTGGCCAGTAAGAAAACGGTTTTCTCTTATTTTGTCTAGCCTGGTGGTTTATTTAGTGTCTGGACAAGTCGTGGAATGCATGGAAGCTTGTAGTTGCCGAAGAAATTTGTACTAAATTGTGATCTCACGCGTTTCCGGAGAATGCTCAGAAATCTTATACAGCCAATTTTTGTGTAAATTAAAGTTAGATTTAGCTCTCTGTGTTCATATTAAGTTTTAGCTAGACCGATGAAACAAAAAATAAAACCTGCCTAAAACGGTAACTAGGGATCACAGAAAAAAAAGGGTTAAGATGGTTCTTGAAATACAGTTCTTTCCACATATATCGGATGTAGTGTTGCTACTAGAATTAATTTATCATATTTGCTTGGTAAGTTATAACTTCTATGCGTGGGATATGAGGCAAGTGCTGCATCCCCTGCTGTAAAATCCAGCTCAGATCAGCCAGGTCCAGTTGGTGACCAGCTTGGTTAAGCTGTTATTAGCTGATCGGCCAGTTACCAGCTACCACGTTCCAAAGCATATTTTGAGCTAGTCACCAGCTTGGACGTGTCAAGCTGGATTTTCCAGCAGGCACCTCCCCAATCAAATTGCAACAATCAAATGTCCCAATGGATAAACCTACTTGTGTTTATTTTCTTTTCTTTTGTAGGGTCAAACCAGGAGGGTCTGATGACTCCGTCACATTTTACTGCATGCCCCCAGTCCGCGCCAGCATTGCCTGGATTGAGTGGGAGTCACGAGGCACGAATGACTTGGGTGCCCCCTGCCAAAGTGCCTGCAACAGGTCCCGGTCCTAACAATCCTTTGAAACAGGAGATTTTGGAATTGCGTCGGGAGAATCGGAGACTGCTGGAGTTGCATGGGGAGCCTACCAGGGGGCAGAGTCTGAGTCCACTGGAAGATCTTGCCTCCAGGTCTAGGTGTGCCATTCCTTCCACAATGGCCCTTTATCTGTGTGTCAACAGGCGAAATGCTCGAAAGAAGGTTGTTGTTGTCGTCAATGCTGTCAGTTTTTCAGCGTGTCTCATAACTGCCCCTCAGGTCTATGGCCGACGGTGAGCGGCTGAGCAGATGCCGTGCAGAGACCGAGTGGAGGGTGGACACGGAGAGGCTGAGGGCAGATGTCGAGAGGTTGAGAGGGCAGCTGGAGGCACTGAAGGAGGCTTCAGGCAGACAGCGGGACGAGATCCGAGACAGAGAAAGCACTCTTAACAGGTGCGGCTCATGGCACACGGGCGCGGCGCGGCACACAGGTACGGCTCGTGTACTTTTTGACAGTTGACGCGTACTCTCTCTAAGTCTAGGCAGAGCTATGAACTGCAAGAAGTCCGGGCCGAACTGTGTCAGACAAAAGCAGAACTAGCCCGCACTGGAGCAGAACTGGATCAAAGCAAATTGGAAGGTGGAAGGCGATCTCTACAGGTATGCCTAAAGAGATTAAACCTCCTGTGGAGCAGTATTACAAGTACCAGACGTGGGGCGATTGCGGATTAAATAAAGTTTTTTCCATAAAGGGGCTAAACATAAAAAACATCGGCCTATGTAAACAACACCTCATCTGTCGGTTGATCTCATTTAACATCGCCATTTAAAACATCTTGCCTGCATGCTTGCAGCTGGAGAGGCTGACGAAGGAGAGTGAGGATGAGCTGGACAGGATGCGGAGGGAGGTGGAGAAGAGTGGGCTGGAGGTCCAGAGGCTGAGGGTGGAGTTGGAGAAGCAGGAGACGGAGGCGGCAGGCAGGCTGGAGGCACTTCGACTGAAGGAGGAGCTGGAGGATTTGCAGAGGAGACGGCAGATGGAGGTCAAGATCAGGACACCATTCAGTTAACTATTCCACCATAGCTAGGCAGATGGCAACTTAGCATTTATTGCAGTTGTCATTTTGAGTAAGGAATTGTTCATTTAAAACTCAAATGAATTTGTTTGTTTTAAACTATTTTATTTAGTTATTGCTTGTATGTTGCACTGAGGTGAGGTTTTTTTCCCCTAGTTGTCTGAGTTGTCGGTGAAGCACCAGGCAGAGGTGTCATCTCGGAGACAGGCCTGTGCTGACCTGCAGGACAAACTGAGCAAGACATCCCAGGAGAGGGACAGACTGGAGGGCTGTGTGCAGCAGGCCAGCCTGGAGAGAGACAGCCTGAGAGAAGAACTGAGGTGAGCTTCATCATACCCAATGACAGGGATTCGCCGCAAGAAGCCAGTGGAAATGGTTCAGAAAATGATGCATTGTCTGAGTTTCCTGAACTGGCATTTGCTGAATATTCTGTCACGCCTCATGTAGCCAAATGAGGAGTGCCTTTGACACCCAGTCAAGCACGCTACAGAGCCTGAGGAACTACATCGGGCAGCTTGCGCCGCAGCGGCAGGAGGAGGAGCAGCTGGCAGCCGCGGTTCAGGTGCATTGGCTCCCCCTGCCTTCCTCCAGAACCACTGCTGCTGCCTTTCTCTCTTAAAGCGCTGAACGTGGAACTGAAAGTCTGTCTCTTGTAGAGGCTGGAGCGGGAGAAAGAGGCTTTGCAGGTGACGGCGGAGTTGCTGACGGTGAGACTGGACTCGCTGAACGACATCCTGGCCATGCAGGAGAGGGAGATGGAGGAGAAGGTGAGCACGTGGTACCAGTGTGAGTGATTAATCGCCTCCGCTGCGGAGGTCCGGCCCCTTGCGACGGATATCCTGGCCGTTTTAGGGTTCTTCTGTTGGCCTACACCAGGGGTACTCACACCTGGCCAATGCGGTCAGCGACATCTGCTGCTTTTCGCTAGGGTCTTTACTCTTAATGGTTTAAGTGAAATCATAATTTGCAGTTAAAATGTTCTCAGCTAGTGATTCCTGATATGAATCGCATGTTAACTGAGATTCAGCTCGCATATGCTACAGCCGGTGAGGACCAGGATTGAGTAGTCCTGGCTTAGGGCCCGTAGCGAGGTCATGTGCCTGTATATTCATTACCACCCTCACAGACGCATAGCCCTGGTGATTTAACTCACTGGTGATCAGTAAGTGGTGAGTTTGAGCCAATTCTCAGAGCTACCATCTAGTCTCTGGTCTTTCCCAGGTCCTGTCAGACCCCCTCTCCAGGACTTCCTCCAAAGGCAGGAAAGTTCTGCGTTGCTGGAGGGAGAAGGTGTTCGTGCTGTTGGTGCAACTCCGCTCTAAGGATATCCAGCAATGTGGCGACAAAGCCCGACTGGTGGGCGCAGTAAGTCACTGAAACGCAAGAGGAGCGCCACAAAGGGGCCGCAAAGGGCCCCATTAAACCTGTTTACTGCCAAACCAAACGATGCAATGCATTTTCTACCAAGTGGTCTGTGACCAAAAGAAACCTGTTAGTTAAATCTTCGTCCTGAAGGGATGAACCCCCAGTTTTTGTTAAAAATATAGCACTGCACAGCAAGAGAATAGGCTGTAGGGGATTGCAGGTTTAAATACCAGGGTTAGTATGGTTAAAATGTTTAAGTTAGGAGGTTAAGGAAGTCTCTACTGGTAAGGGTGTCTTTTTTATATATATTTATCCCGTGGGTATAAAATAACGAATTGTAGTCGTTCTTTTAACTGCTGTGACAGGAAAGGACTTTGCCTCGCTGTAACAAATTCACTCCTTTCTTACTCTGACCTAGGGTCACCACTTGACTCCCAATTATCCAGACACTTTGAGACAGACCAGGATTTAAACATTTTCCATAAACTTAAGTGATTATAATATAAATGAGCTCCACCTTTGCTTGTATTGGAATTCTGATCAGGTCTTAAGTTATTTGATCAAGATCATTAATTATCTGTCAACAGAGCCGTGGGTTGATGATGATGATGATGATGATAATCCCTTGAATATATTTGCTTAATTTGCTGCGATTCACAGACGTCCACTGAAGGAAGCTATCCTTTGTGATTTGTGTGTTCAGATATCTACACTGGAGGAGGAAGTGAGGCAGCAGACCTATCAGACCAGCTTTCTACAGCGCAGTCTCCAGGACAAGACTGCTGAGCTTGACCTGGAGAGGGTCGGGAGGCAGGTGAGCCTGTGACTTTGATGTTATTGTACGTTAAAATGCACGACCAACATAAGAAGTGGAGCACAGACTGCAGGACTTTCCCTGTGCCTATAGGAGAATGTGCTGACGTGTGTGTAAAGTTATAGTGCTGAATGCGACTCCTTTGATCGTTACCTCGATGTCTTTTAAAAACTCCTCTGCCTTGATCAATCCATCTGAAAGTCATCTTGCCAAACTCTGATCGTTTTACTGCTGACAACCCCATCAGGTGGGGACCGGGGTGGGGTGTTAAAATACAGCCGCTACGTGTCTCAGAGTGTTAAGTGATGTGAAGTTTGCGCTAGTTAAGATTTCCGATGCAGTGGGAGAAACATTGGACTTGGCGTTTCAGACCGTGGAACTGGAGTTGGCCCAGACCCGAGAGGAAAACGAGAGACTAAAGGGATGGGCTCAGGAGGCAAAATCGGCCTTGAGGACAATAACCCAGGACGTTCAAAGGTCAGGTATTGCCTGCATTTTCAATGGATAAGAGCCAAGATGGTTCAGCATTGCAATTAAGCATTATTCAGTTCCGCATGCCTGCCCATTGTTGGTTCTGAGTGCCCCATGCTGGAACTACCCCTAGCATGCCTTAAATATCAGCATGCCTCTTACAAACAGTTGCTGTTAAATACCTACAACGATGACGGTGATGATGATGGGGATGTGTTTCTGTGGCCCTGCAGATCCAGTCTGGTCTTGGAAGCCAAAATGGCAGAGGTACTGGCAGCTCAAACACGGCTCCTTAACTTGGGCCAGAGGCTTGCTTTCGCTAAAGGCAGAATTGACACCATCCAAGGTTGGTATTAGACAGATGTCTCTGTCATTTTCACCTGTAAGAGAAAAAAGAAAGGATAGGAAAAGGACAAATAGGATCTGTTACCTGCTCTTGGGGATTCAGTAATCCTTAATATTTTTTCTGAGGACCAGCTCGGTCACGATGAGTTAGATTATCAGTTTTAATGAGTTGTTTTTATCACATCTTGTCTTCTTTACTATTGAGCAGGGCTAATGATGAGGAAAGAAGCACTGTGGAAGGTGCAGCAGACCACTAAACAGATGGAGCCCACCCCTGAAAGGTAGCCCATGAGCCCATCCCTTTCCGTCTCTGCCTGTCTCCACTGGTCACTCTTCCTCTCCCCTGGCGTCAACTTCCTCCTCCAGCTTCATCAGCTGTTCTCTACAATGCAGGTCCTGCTGTGACCAGCTGAAGGCCGAGCTGACTCTGATGAGCGAAGAGAGGGACAGGCTGGCACAGGAGCTCAAGCGAACCCCAGAACTCATCGAGAGGGTTCTGTCTGAGTCCCGCCAGCAGTGTAGGTCTCTCCACCCGCCTCGCGTTACGGGACTCTGTCCGAGTCCCGCCAGCAGTGTAGGTCTCTCCACCCGCCTCGCGTTACGGGACTCTGTCCGAGTCCCGCCAGCAGTGTAGGTCTCTCCACCCGCCTCGCGTTACGGGACTCTGTCCGAGTCCTGCCAGCAGTGTAGGTCTCTCCACCCGCCTCGCGTTACGGGACTCTGTCCGAGTCCCGCCAGCATTGTAGGTCTCTCCACCCGCCTCGCGTTACGGGACTCTGTCCGAGTCCCGCCAGCAGTGTAGGTCTCTCCATCTGCCTCATATCTTTCTTTCCTTGACTAAGTGTCTAAGTACAAAAATCTGGCTTTCATAATGGCAAAGCATTCTTCATCTTAAACTGCAAAACGGAATGCCACGTTCTTTATCCTGAAGTGTTTAAGTCTTATCTCAGTCTGTCTGTCTGGCTCACATCCACTGGTAAACATAAACTCTGCTGATGAATTTGTCTTCATTGTGACACCCCCATTGTTGATGCCTACTATGGAATAGCAACCACAATGAAGCAGGTGAACATAGGAAGTCTTTCAGTGAAAAATGCCAGAAAGTGTGTGCGTTTTTGTCCTGTGCTTCAGCGTTTACTGTGTTTCTCCTCGCTCTGTGAGACAGTCGACTCCGAGCTGCAGCAGCTGAGGTTGTCCCTGCAGGAGAGCCGGGAGGAGGCCCTGGAGTTGGAGCAGGGGCTGCAGAAGGCTCTCGGGGAGGCGCAGGAGCGTGGTCGGGAGGTGGACGAGCTGCGTGCCAGGCTGATCCACCAGCAGGAGCAGAGTGCCAAAGGTGAAGACTGAGGGAGGGCGCCAAGTAATGTGTAATGAGTAATTCTCACACCACCCTTACAGAACCGCCTAAATCTTTAAACCACGTTAGGTCTGTCAAATACCAGTTGTTGCAGCCCGATTTATAACTTCTAACCTGCACAGCCCTGGAGGTGAAGGTGACTGAAACCGAAGCCCGTTGTGCTAAGCAGCTTGGGGAGATGGAGTCCCAGCTTAACGCTTGCCGTCGGGAGCACACCAAAGCAGGTTAGAGAGAGTGGGAGTTCTGCGGCTGTCAGAGTGAAATTGTGATGTACACCTTAAAGTGCTTAATGGGGAACCGCACCTAAAACCTGCACCTCTCTGACTCACCGAAACGCTTACACAACGTGCAATTTTCCATCTGATCCCTGCTTTGTTTCATGTCTGGCTTCAGTCTTAATTATCCCCATGGTGGAAAGATGCCAGAAGGGTCTTGGAGAGACTTCAGCGTGAACCAATTTATCCCATTGTGGAAAAAACCCTGTATTAAATGTTTAAGCAGATAGACGTTTGATAATCATGCGGTGTTGGCCTGTGTCTGACCTCTGACCTTTCGCACAGTTGTAGCTTTGAGACAATGGGAGAGGCAGGCGGAGAGAGAGAGGGAGCGTGGCAGGGAGATGCAGATGATACAGGAGGAACAGATGAGGAAGGAGGTAGAGGATTTACAAAGGCTCCTGCAGGAGACGGACAGGGATCGAAACCTGCTTTGGGTAAGTACCTGGTGGCAAACCGCTGTGCAGCGTGAGGTTTCCACTGCAAAGGACTGCTTTCGATTTCACATACTGACTCATAGACTTGGTTTCTACGTCTTCAGGCAACTGTACGTGAAAATGGGCTCTTGAACCAGTATAAGAAGGCCAGGACCACCCCGATCCAGACCTCCACAGCGCTGCAAAGAGCCACAGGAAAAACCCAGGCTTTAGAACCAAGCACTAGGCCATTGACCAAGGGTTGGTGGTCCATTCCAAAATTTGTGTGGGTTTGTTTTTTTAATGTGTGAAGGACGTGCAGTTGTCTGATTTTAACAGTTTTCGTTCTTCGCTCTCAGAATCCCTCCTCTCCGTGCTGGGTGACCTGCAGGCTCTGAGTGCTGCTGTGGTCAACGGCTCAGACGCCTCGAGTGAGGAAGATGGAGACGGAGACGCGGCCTATGAACAAGCGGAAGCAACCAATCACGGGACCCTTCGCTAGTGACGGCCGCTTCCTTTCATGGGAGTTTTACTGCTTGTTGAGTATCTGGATGTTGGATCCGTCTTCATTGAGTGCTGCCAGTCTCTGCATTAAATCAGAGGTTTGTTTAGCAGTCTCCTCTTAGTTTCTACACTCCGAATCCAGCGAAAGAAATTTAGCATTTGTGGTAAACCACTATATTGTTAAGGTGACATTTGATGGAATCCCATTTGTGTCACATTATTTACACAAATAGTATTTATTTACTTGGAACTGCGTATACAAGCAGCTAATCAAAATTTAGCTCCCTAAAATTGACCACAGACTGAAATCCCTGATTTAAATATGGATTGATTTATTCCTTAATATGCAAATTGATGGCATGTGATATTCTGCTGGATTTTTAATGTTTATAAACAATCTAATGGGACCTTCGTAAGATAGGGTATTGCCCTCTAATCTCTGTGTGGTGTCTTTTTCTCTTCCTTTGTTCGAAGAATCACGTTTCTGCGTTATATAACTGTTAATGTTACTTTGAGATGTTACTTGTCACTGTTTGGGAAATAAATTTCTAATTCCATAGTATTTCATTTTACACTCTGATCATATTTAATAAAATACTCCCAGTACAGAAGTTAATGTAACTGAATTCCGTATATTCATTTAAATTCACTGTTCTCAATTCAGATTTTGAAAATTTACTTTTTATATGCATTAGTCATCTTTTCTTTTCTTTTTTTAAGTCGTCTTAGAGAAAAATTTCAGCTTTTTTCCAAGTGTTGTAATTTTGTGTAGTCAAGACTGAAAACATGCAAGGTGTCTGTTATTAAAATTATTTTATTATATTTACATTTATTTTTGGAGAAAAATTGTATTTTTACATACAACATGCACAACAATCAAACAATACGTGATATGGCAGTGCTTTTGATTGTTTACAGAAAAAAAATACAGCACTGTTTTTAAAAACATGAGCATGAGACAAGTCACATCCCTCTTAGAATCTCTTAATGCCAGTGCTGTTTGATGTTGGGTTCAGTTTTGTCTGTGTGGCGTGAGTTTGTTGGTGTGTGTGGATGGATGCTTGTGTGTGTGCGTGATTGTGATTGTGTGTATGTGCGTGAGTGATTGTCAGTGAGTTTGCTTGTGTGTGCGTGTGAGTGAGTGTGTGACTGATTGTGTGTATGTGTGAGTGATTTTAGTGAGTTTGGTTGTGAGTACGTGTGCGTGATTGTGTGTGTGTGATTGTGTATA
>JAOVYW010003315.1:0-14169 GCA_025775045.1 Hiodon tergisus | reverse complement strand
ATCTCGCCCCAAGACGGCCTTCTCGATAGGTCAGGGCCTCTGGCAGTTCACAGTTATGGCTTTCGGCCTGTGCAACGTGCCAGCGACCTTCGAGAGTCCCTAAGTCCCAGTGCGTTGTGTACCTGGACGACCTCCTAGTACACGCGCCGGAATTTCAGGGGGCCTTGGCGAACCTCCGCCGGGTGCTTGAGCGCATCCGCCAGGCCGGCCTCCGCCTCAGTCCCCGGAAGTGCGAGCTGCTGCGCAGGCAGGTTGCCTTCTTGGGGCATGTGGTGGCGTCCGTCCGGGAGTAGCCTACCCCCACCTCCGCCTCTGAACTGCGGAGCTTCAATATATTTCCTATAAGATGGCTCAAAACAGAAGCCAGAGCAAACCATGGAACATGCTTTGCAACTGATGTAACGCATGGACTAATATACTAATCTAATGCCAGTTCCGTTGGTTAATCAACAGTAAAATATGCTGTTACACAAAGAAACCTGAAGTACTGAATATACAGACCAAAAGGAAAAGTTTCTTTTTTCTTCTTCTATTCTATTATAACAGTGCCAGACATCGTTACTGGTGCTTAGAAAGAAATTAAAAAAAAAAACTTTAAGTACAGATAAACATGTGTCTTAATTCTGCATGTAGGTCAGTACAGCATGAACTGGTCAGATGACATGATAAACTACAATTTAAGGGTTATAGTTTAAGTGCAATTTTTGAGATTAACTAATATAAAATCATATGTATATAAAATTAAATTAATTATGATTTAAATGTTTAAACCATGGTGCTATATAGTTATAGTTATAGTATAGTATAAAATAAAGTCATTTGTGAAGTCAAAATGTGTCATTTGTAGTACATAGCTAACACTACTGGTGGTTAAACTGCATTAAGGTAAAGTGCTTTACTACAAACAAATACATGGAAGTGATAAACCAGGAAATGTACACCAATATTAAAATAGCTACCCTGTCTTAAAACGCAGTACCTAAAATGATCCAAGCCAAATGCAAAACGCTTCAGCAGCACGGAGAACGTTGCAGCAGCCAAGGGTTCCCAAAATAGTTTGCTGAGCTGCTGAGTATTAGTGGGAATGTTTAAAATTATCATTGTTACGTTTAGCGCTCCAAACAATGTACCCACAGGTTTCCACATGTCTAACTTTAGGTTGCAGTAAACATAGAGAACAAACAACAAATGGAGAAACTAACACATTCATGAATTGGACTTCAGTTACTATTGTGAAGACATGTCACACGGGTCCCATTCTGGCCATAAAAGGGAGCTCCTGGTGTGCGGTGTAAAACTGCCCCCCTCCTGATAGCCAGCTGGTCTTTAATACAAACTGAGCTTCAAGAGGGCATGCATACAGTGCATGCATACGCAGTTTTGCTTATAAGTTTCATTAACCTTGCTAATAATGCATTCTAACAGTCTTTATATATAGTCTTTATAAACTTACTACATAGATGTAATCTAGTTTTCTGACCAATATAGATCCAAATTGCTACCACAACTTATGATTAGTGCCTTTGCCGAAAATATGAAACGGCCCCAACTGTGCAGTAAAAGGAATCTTGGCAAGGCCTGGGATCAGTCATTTGAGAGGTTGAGGAGTAACAGAGGGATGGGTGTGTGAGGAAAGGTACTCACTGCTGGGAGAACCGGAGGCATGGGAGTGTTTCCCGTTGTGTATGTTGACTGACAGGTCCATCAACATGCTGGAGTGCTCCTTTCCGGAAGAGCTGTCGCCGTTACCTAGGAGACAGGCAGCAACAAGAACGTTGACAACAATAATAAAAATAATGAATAACAAATGATTCTAGTACACGGAAAAAAATAAACGGAAAGGAAAATAAACGGCCGCAAGACTCTTGTCTCTGTCTCTGAAGAGCGCACCGGACCCACATCTCTACGAGGGGACCCACATCTCCTCATCTCACCAAGCTTCCCTACTCCAGGCCAGAGAAAATTATGCCATTTGATGTGTTTGTTCTGTTTTCATTTTTCTGTTTGCACTGAATGTCTTTTGCCCTAATGGCCATGTAAGTCGCTTTTGAACAGCATCAGCCAAATAATTAAATGTTAATGTAATAAATGGAAATTACATTCACTCCGGGAGTCTGCCAGCCCCCTATTACAGTCATCTAAAAGACGTCTCCCTCTTGTTTAATCACTTAAATGCCTTCATTTCTGGTGAATTGACAAGGCCCTTAATGTAGACATAACAAAGTGTGCTCTCTTCATTACCACGCTGTGTGGGAGAAAGAAATGTGCTGGGAGACATAATGGATTTTACACTCCTGGGGCTGGGGACATATGCAGCCCAGACTCAAACACCTGTGGAGGGGCCCATTGTCAGTCACCGTATGTGGATGACAGTGACAACTGCGGATCCCGCGAGTTACCCTGTTGAGAGTGCTGCATGTCAGAATTTCTGTTATGTCCTAATTGGATCAGAAATTAATGAGATTCTGGGATGTAAATATGTCCCTGCGCTGTTTGTTGGAAAATATTCTGTTTGGAAGAAAACATCGGGCGCGTGCACGTGCCTATGCGGTTGTTTTCGCAAAGATCTGATTGGATCTCTCACTTTGTATTACTGACCAAAAATCCTAAATGGGGCCTAATATCTTGGGAGCAGCAGCATGCAACACAATGATCCTCAATGTATTTTCATGTAACGGGGCTCCTCTGAATACTGTCTCCACTGTAGTTTGTGGATTCACGATCACTCCAGCGCCATGGGTTTTTCCAACAGGAACAGCCAATGGACACGTGTGTCCCTAACCTCATGCTCAACCACGCCCCAGGTTTTTGTACAATCGCAGCTTTCTGCTCTAGGGAGCAATGCTACCTGGCGGCTGGTCGACCTCACCAATAATTTTGTCACCGCACAACTTAAACATTTTTATCCAAACCCTGTCCTGGGCACATCTGGGTCTAAACCCCATCACCGGCACACGTGGATCCAAACCCTGTCCTGGGCACACCTGGGTCTAAACCCCATCACCGGCACACGTGGATCCAAACCCTGTCACTGGCACACCTGGGTCTAAACCCCATCACCGGAAGACCTTGATCCAAACCCTGTCACTGGCACACCTGGGTCTAAACCCCATCACCGGCACACATGGGTCCAAACCCTGTCACTGCCACACCTGGGTCTAAACCCCATCACCGGCAGACCTTGATCCAAACCCTGTCACAGGGACATGAAGCAGTCCCTTCTCTGCTACAGTCCAAAGACCCATCTCACCAAGCTCTGCAAGTGCTCCCCAAGCGGGAGACTTGCCTTAACTTTTAGCTGAGATAAAGGAATTCCTTGGGGCTTAATGAACTCAATTGCTGTACGCATAGGTACTGGGCATGAATTTTCAACTTTATTTCAATGTTTTAATAACATATAATGCTGTAGATACATTCACTAGCTAGATAGGTAAATCTATAAACAAATATAATAGAAAAAAGGTGTATTTTGAAACCTGTCCATTCTTTTGGTTGACAGCTGGAAAACATTATGTCTTTTGCATGCCTTGATGCCCACTCAAAACCCCTCTCAGACATGAGCTGTCAGAGAACAGGTGGACAGAAACTTTTCAACATTATCAAAAAAAAAAATTATGAAAAAGGGTATTCCGTTAACTGTGTTGTAATTATCCTGCCAAACTTGCAGTTCTGTGTACGGATAAGCCATCTTTAACAACGATAGAATGATGTGATAGTTAACTCCCCACCAAACAACATCTGTCACATAAAATGTACACATAAGACGAATGAGCCAATAATATTAATACTCCATGTTAACAATGATCATTAGAACGCTAAATAATTACCACAGGCTCTGTCAGGAGCATTCGGCAACCTGTTTAATGCATGAAGCGAGGTTAGGGATGAAAACACTGATGTTAATATTACTCGTCCTAATAGTGACGAGAGGCGCTGGCCAACATGAGCCCTCCCCACTCGGGCAGCGCTCGGTCCAGGGCATATTGGGATCCTGCCGGCTGCAGCAGATCTGGTTGGTCCTGTTTGGTGGTTCACCTTCAGACTACTGTGTCACATCGGGGGTACGGAGCCGGCGCCTGACACAGCAAGCAAGCCAGCCGCTACGTCTACGGGATCTACTGGACACCGAAACGACTTCTTAAAAGGTTATAGGGAGTGGCGCGTTCCCTGTCGTCCATAATGTCGTAATTTGAACAGTCTCTCACATTGAATATGTAGTCGCAGTACAAAGTTGTATGACCCTACCAGTGGGTAAAGAAAAAAATATACTAAAAGTATAGTTGTAGGTTGTAAAAGTAAAAGTAGGTTGATCCAGAAAGCTAATGCATCTAATGAATATAGTGATATATGACTGTTATGTTGAAAGTGTCCCAAATGTTTTCAGAACCAATGTGGAAAGGTAACATCTTCTCTATAGCATATTAAATCAGAGAAAACCCTTGAGGGTAAACCATAGATCAATAAATAAAGTAGTTTTTTTCTTGATAATTTAGGAGAGACCCACAAACAGATGCCGAGGCAGATTCGCAGTGCAGACCAAATGGTTGCTGGTTCAAACCCCAGCGCTTCCTCTGCGCCCTTCACCAACATCCTCAAGATGAATACCCAGTGCACACCAAGCTGCAGGCATGGATGAGCTACAGAAACTGCTCGGATTAAGAGCGGAGGCCAATCAGCTTGGTATCGCGCTGACACTGTATGACTGTACAAATAACGCCTCTCAAAAGAGATGCTCTGCTTCATTAGGTTTTGAGTGGAATTTCTTATTGCACTAATAATTTGACCAGAGACTCCCGCAGAACAAAACATTTCTACTCAAGGATGTATACTCGTATGCTTCAGAAGACCTACCCGACTACGGATGTTTTTTATTGGATTATGCTCTTGCATGGTTTTAGCAACGTGAATTTTATTAACCAGGCCAAATAATAAACGCACCGACTGACTATAAGGTGTGGGTCACATAAGCAAAATGGTGAAACAATGTAACCTTTGCGCTCCTGTATAACAAAGACCAGGCTTTATAACGGCTAAGCAAACGGTCATATTAACTTCATGTCTCAGTTTAACTTAATGATATCAGATGCTTGAAATAAATATTGTCATTCACTAACTTACAAATGTCCCAAGACCAAGGCAATGGTAACAGTCATTTGCGTAACGTTAACAATATAGCAAAGTCTGACGGTTCATGTTTACACGTCACAAAATAACACTGCTGTAGAAATAGCGAATAGCAGTAATGAATAAAGCTCACTTGATTTCCATCTGTATTCCTGAACATAGTTTTTTAGGTTCACTGCTGGAGATCCCTAACAGTAATACTTTGTTTAGATTTGTTGGCCTGAGGCAATGACGGTTACAAATCTTCACAACCAGAAATGAGCAATTTCCTATATTTACCACTATTGTGATTTTTCCACTTTTGATAGACCCATTTGAAGGGCTTATTTTGTTTTCATGTGAAATGTTTTGGGACACATGGCCAGAATTCCACAAAGTCTTGGCCCTTTGTGGTGAGTAATTAGTGAAGACACCTATAGGGAGAAGCCGAGGTGTGGCAGAGAACAATCCCTAATGTACCCAACCTCTTTCCATTGGGACTTGTTTGCCTGGTATAGCCTGCTCTGTCCCTGTAATAAGAATGTGTGCATTTTAACATAGCAGACAGCACTATAACCATAAACATAACTGGTCGTCTAGTGAAGCAATTCAGGGATACGGTGGCAGAATCTGAATCTGCAGTGCTACAGCTCTGATCCAAGCCACCACCGGCTGTCCTTCTCACTGCCTTTGTGATGGGCCAGATCATTTGGAAATTGTCCTCCTAACTAATTTCCTCTGTCTTTCCTTTCAACGTTATCACACTTTCATACACTATTTCACCAAGGCCGTAAACCACCACTCTCGCAGGAAGAAAACCTATGTCCCCCCCTTCAATATTTCCCGCTAGTCTGTTCTGTGAGGAGCCAGTCTGGCCTGTCAAGTCACAGTGAGCAAACACCTTCCTGATATCAGTGCTGTAGAGGCTCTGTGCAAGGCTGGTAAGGCAGAGCTGCAAGTTCACCGCACAGCCTGGGTAGAGGAAATCAAAAAGGCCATAGAAAAACCCCTCAATCTCTGAACGTGTTTTGTTGGATGTGGCACCAACAGGATGTGGCTAAAAGCGAATTCTGCATGCAGTACAGGAAAAGAAAATCGTTCGGGAAAATCACAAGCGTTCATGACAAGCTTTAAATTACACAAAAAGCACGGATTAGACTCAATGTACAGTTTTGTCGCAGGGTGTACAAAGTGTTCCTACCATGCAAAGATCAGCCCCAAAATTGGCTGTGGAGAGATTAGTCATCCACACACTGTATTCATCTCGTGTGGATGTAAATTACATCATAGGCAAGATGAAAATGATTGCACATAGCAGTATCTATACCAGGGGTGGATAACTCAAGTCTTATTGCATCTGGCAGTTATTGTCACAATTCACTTCTTGAAGGTGTAACTGAATTTACGCGGTTCAGATTAATGAAGCACACCGTAACGTGAAACTGAGAATCTCTAACCATCATCTGACCCGACTGCTGTGAATGAAGTGTAGAGGATTGTACTGGACTGTTTTTTAGGTCTAGTTTCAGAGCGAGGGTTTCAGTTTTAGTACTAGTGAGTGGCCCAAACGAGAAACTTAGACGCCGACTTACTAGCGAGATAGCCATCTGGCGCCTCTGTTTCCATAGTCAGGGGGCAGGGCTGTGGGAATCAAAGAGAAAGATCTCATTAGTGGAGACAGCCTCGAATGTGGGACAGCAGAGAGCATTCGCTGCCCCCTCCGTGCACCCTCTCATTCTGCCCCAATAACCTGACTGAGCGCCCTCCATCCGAGGGGAAATAACTTGCACCACCAATGGGAAATTTGTGAGAGACAGTCAGAGTTTCTTAACAGAGGGATAATGCGTTGGACGAAATCCGCCTCGGTACCTAGGTGGAAATAACCGCGCATTTTGTTCATTTGTTTTTATTGCAACGATTGCACAAGAACATCCCATGCCTTTCCTAAATATTTCCACTGGAAAAAGAAGGTACTTTCATAGACAAAAATTACTTTTTATTCATGGTGGGAACTCCGTTAAAAGATATACATAAATATATGTTAAAAAAATCTAACGTATTAATGTCTGTATTTACATTGTTCACTGATTTGATTACAATATAAAAAAGACAACATCGAGAGAAAATAGATCAAAAATGAAAATCACAAACTGTTCATTTTAACAATCTGAAAGTTAAAAGGTGGAATTGTGAAACCCAACCTCTCATAATTACTGATATTTTACCTTTTCAAAAATTTATTAAAATTATTTACTATATTTAATATTAATATATGTGATATAGGCAGCTGGATGGAGGTTTATTGATTTAACATACATCCATATATTTACATTGTCCGACCATTCCCGGCCTGTGAATGCAGATCAGTAAAGGTCAGAGTCATCATAATGAAGTATTCACGAAGAAGCGGAGAGTGCACACATCTTTATGATAATAAACCTCCATACATATCATCTGTGCAGATTTTAAGATAAGATACAACAAAAACAACTGAAAAATACAAATGCTAAATCAATATATATTCTACAGTCCTCCATTATAAACAATTGGCCTGTTTCTTGGTACGTCCAAGGCAAGAGCAGCATAACTTTGGTTATAGCGTGTGGTTATACTGGAACAATGCAGATTCTGGGTTGGCCCAGCGGTTCTTAGAGGTTGTTATCTTACAGTTATGTGTCCTTTTCTCCAGTTTCACGTCCTCTTAGAGCGGCCTTTTGGCCAAAATGAAAACCGGGAAAGAAGTAACCTGAGGGCCAAACTGACCGATCTGCCATTACCCAATGCGTTCTTCCCTAAAGAGAAGTACATTCTTCCACTTTGATTTCAGTTGGTGTTGCTGTTTGGATCCAGATTACTTGTACTCATTCATGAAATTGTATACATTCACTGTTTCTGCAACACTGCAAGGTCATTATACAGATTCAAGGTATAAATATTGTTTTAATGGATCCAACTTCCGCCCATAAAACTTACTTGGATAATCGTTTTAAAGACTCAACAGAAGTATAACTTTTATGCAAATATTTCCTTTTTTACCAGAGTTACTGATTCATCTAACAAAAATACTGCACACCAAGTATTTATGAATTTGTAATTAACTTGACTCAACAAATGGGCTTAAAGATGAGATGTTTTTTCAAAGCGGATTGACCTATTCCTGTTTTTCAGGTACACTCTCATCAAACCAACCTCTATCATAGCCTAGCGTTTCAATTATTGCTGCTACGTATGAACTTTTTCTCCGTCTCTCACAGCAACTTGCAATTGATGTATCTACCGTCATGCCTGACAATGAACAGCCCATGAAATTTCATTCAGTCAGAAAATGGACAACGTACAAATTCAGATTTGAGCCCAGTTATGCAAAACATAGGTCCATCTGTCACAACAAGCACTGAGCTCTGATATTTAAAAATGTTTCACGGCAATTTCCAGACAGACTTTGAAAAGATTGGCTGTCCAGGCCATCGCAGGTGGACAGCAGGGGAGACGCCACCAATGGTTATACTTCCAGATCTTGCTGGTTTTAAAAAACGCAGATTAGTCATAAATCAGTCAGTTTTAACTCCTGCCCCCAAAGATTCAAGACCAGTAACAGAACATTAACATTTAATTAAAACTTGGTTATTCATTTCGAACTCGTAAAAGGTTAGATGAGTAAAAGTGTGAAAAGAACATTTTCTGGGTAATCAAATTATACGTGTGTTCTGGCATTTAATATGTATGCTAGAAAAAGCCCGAACAGAAAGTTTTAAAGTTAAATATATAAACAGAGATCAAATAACTCAAATGTATATCAATTTAGCAGCCTTAACATTGTTGTTTAAAGTTGGGATACATGGCGCTATTTTATTTTATTTAAAAAAATAAATATTAATCATAGTTTTTAAACTAAATATCGTGGGTTCATTTCAGCGGTAAATCGATATTACACAAAACCGTACTACTACACAAAACCGTAACCATTCGTCTATACCCAATGTTACCTGTATTATAAAATAAATTTCTTTTAAAAATTTTAAACTTTCTAAAATTCTATGTATTATTATTATAGGTCAATGGTTTTCTTAAACGTTGATATGACCCTAAAAACACAGAAGCCGTGTTCTAATATAAACAGTTAAAATATGTCAGTATGTCCAGTAAACTGAGATCGTCGATAGATGAAGGGGGAACCAAAGAGCTCGGCTGGGGCTGGATTTGATCTGTTCAATAAGTCCCGGTGTCCACCGACACTCCGTATCTCACACGTGCCATAGATTAGCCGAGAGACGCGATTCACATACATAGAAATATCAACACTACGATTCCAGAAACCACCAAACCTTGAGTCATTTAGGCTTCTCTCACATCAGCCCCGTAACCGGTCATCTTTTCAGCGCTATCTGATTTCAACTCCTTTCTAATCTTTTTTTTTTTTTTTTTTGAAGGCGAGATCACTGACAAGTAGCTTCAAAATGTCACCATTCTGGTGCACAATAAAACACGTTGCATTAAACTATACTCGTTAAACTATATGCCGTGCCTTTCTGAAGCAAAAACGGTGCCAGCATTAGCTCATAAATTAACATTCATTGCGGTCACGATTATTTCACTCCCGCTGCAGTGGAGTAGTTTGGCTCTCACAGCGAGCATTTTAAACTGCAACGATCGACGGTTTGCCAATATATTAATTATTCTGAAACACTGTAGCCGATAAAATTCCCTTGTACACTGGGACAGTTCACGTGTCATTTTATTTATTCCTCGTACCGCCGCACATTTTAACTGTCAAATGGCTTCACTGATTAGTAAACAAGTAATTTAAAAGTTTTACCTTGGATCGTATCCCCCGAGCAAGTGCTTAACGGTGTGGAAAAGGGAAAAAATGTGGCACACCCCTTTCTTGTAAAAAAAAAAAAAATAACAATGTACGATTTAAAGATTTATATTTGAATCATTGTGTTTGAGTTTACGAAGCACTTTCTCTAATCTCGCCTGTTCCTCGTATTTTGTAGCAATCCTGCTCCAAAAATCTGAAGTAAGCGAAGTCAGAAACTCTGCCAGATAATTTTCGAATTAGAAGCAACAGGAAACGAGCTTGTTCCCCAACTAAATTTGAAAGGTCACAGAAGCATCTAAAGCACATTTGTGGTTACTTCCTTTGACCAAACTAGCCTGTCAAGTTTTCCATTGTACAAGCGACCCTCACACCTGTGGAGTCTTGACTTCCTTGTAATTTTAAGATGTACAGACATGGAGCGATGCTATAAAGAACAGGAATTGACCTCGGATAACTATACACTTAGGTTTGAAGATACAACAAGAAATAGCGGTAGTAAACTTTTTTTTAAAAACTGGATCCACCGGTTCCAGAGGAATTAGCCTCGGATAGAATGCAACTCCTGCCGAATTAAATAAATCAGGATTTATTTGGGCTTTGACAGAAAACCGATTACCTTCGATATGTCTGGATATGCAAAATTATCCAAGAACTGTTTACTTTCGTATGTTCTTGTATCTGTATGTATATTAGTATCGTGGCCATGTGTATGTTGAACAATACCACTTCACGAGTTTACCCAAAGGCAACTGAACAATATTTCACAAACTACAACCAAGATGACCAATATAGTCTCGTTTAGACGTTTCTTGCAGCGCAAATATAATGCTGCTCCAGTACCCACTAGTATAGGACACGTTATTTACTGCTATTTCAATCATGTTGTAAGTGTATGGTACGATTTGTATTAAAAAATAAGTAGCCTAATGTGATTTTTTTACCTTTACAGATCAATTGGTACAAGAATCCATACATGTTAGCAGTGGTAGAAGTTTTATTTCGTGAAATTAAATAGCATTGTAGGGTTATATATCCGCAGCAACGGTTTATACCGCACATACTTCCTCCATCTTCAAAGCATAAGAGCAAATCAACAGTTATTCCGGTGTTGTGCCGTAGTTGGTAGGCTTGCCGTAGATCGTATCCCCATCGCAAGTACGCGCATGAAATTACGATATTTTAGTATCTGAGCGATTCTAAGGATTCTTAAGTACTGAAATAACTTGTGTGGGCATTTTTTTTTAACGTATAATGATCTTGGTCTTTATTTATATTGACACGATTATGGTTTTAACCACTTTCAAGCCGTTTACAAATGACAGTGTAATAATGTAAATTGACGATTTTTTTGTGTTTTAAGGAAATGCTTGATCTAACGTAGGAACACGAACTGTTATTTTTCCTCTTTCCCAACGAAGATAAACGAATATCTTCAGTTAATTTGGTCGTGTTCATTACTTTCCATTTTCATATTTATTTAATCTGCTTCGATGTTACGTACCATCTGTGTGTGTTTACAACCTATAGTAAGAGTATATGATTATGTCAATAGAGAAGTCTGTTTTTTGCCTAAACTGCATCTTCCCTGTATCCTCTGTATAACTTCGTAAGGGAAGATGATAAACTCACCAAATTCACAGTGCAGTTCATGGCCCCTACTGTGTGGACAAACAAGTATTTTACCCTGGGGGCCACCAGGTAAAAAGTTGTAGAGGGGGTGCCTACTACAACGTAATTGTGATAATAGTGGAAGGTCTTTCCTATTTTTGTCTTGACACATGTAATGGTCTCAATTCAGTTCAATAGAAATGTGCTTTAATGGCATGACTCACAGCAGAAGTGTTGCTAGAGCAAAAATACAACACATACATATACCAAGAGAGAGGATACATATTTCATACACATTTTATAGGTAGTGATTCTATTATTATTTATTTTTTCCCCAGCAAACACCACAAGTAATTAATTTATAATAGAGCACTGGCTACATGTAGTGGTAACATATTCTAATGTTTTCATTTGTGCCCCTCATCACCGTTTGCCTCTCAGGTGGTGGCAGGTGGCTTTATATTTGGCGGCGCGGTGTTGCTGGAAAAAAACAATTCCCTTTAAATAATCAGTTTGCCCGTTTGTCTTGGAAATTATGATACGGGGAAACCGATTCTTCAGCACCAGAGGATGTCGTGTACTCGATAATCGACTATACGACTTTATCGGCACTGTCGTTCTGTCAAGGCCAAGTACATTTCTTTTTCGTTGTTGACCAACGTCTGTCGAGTATGCGGCAAAAAGAAAGCCTGTTTTCTTAGGCTAGTGGGGGGTTTTGAGGTTTGTAGTAGTCTATGCATATGTCTAGACTTGATTGTATATATCTGTTAGTAATCGTATATCGTTTATTTAAAAAAGCATCGTATTTAAAAGTAATTTGCATAGCTCTAACACGCCAGAAACGAGTGACCTTACTGGAAATACTAATAGATTAAATATAGAGATAAATATATACAAAATATCTTGTAATTGACGTCCGTAGTCCATGTAGAGTGGAGTCTGTTTGTGGAACTGAAATACACCAGAGTGCCCCCCACTACTTCACCATGGTAAAATTTGAAAGGTCATACAAACTAGTTTAGGCACACGATTTTATTTCACAAATAAGGATTGCATTTAACAACACACAATGTGCCATGCAAGGACGGGTCTATTTTTCATAATTTATCATTGTGAGTTATTATAATTACGACTGCAATACAGTTTGCCTCACAACTGGTGACACAGGGCCCTGTTTATCATTTCAGATAATCTGAGGTAGGTTCTGTTTCCAGCTAGTTATCATGCGATTTGATTTGTAAAAATATACACAACCATAATACTTCATAAAGAACAACAGCCAATAATCTACGAATGGTCTCGTGAATCAGATAATATCATATTTAAAATAGTGTTCATACCCCCTTTGTGGTTAGTTCACAAACTGACACAGTATTTGCGCCTAAAGTGAATTAGAGATTTAGAATAAAGTGAAACCCAACTTTTAAAAAAATTCTTTCAAGGGTTTAGTATATAAATGTTTTATACACTAAACGAAACGCAAAAGATACATTTAGAATTAAACTAAATGTTCCACTTTCAACAATAGTGAGTAAAAACTTTTCATATGATTATTTAAGTCAAAACAAGAGGCCATGACATTGACAATAACGGTAGCCTACATAATAATACAGTTCACAATTAAAAATGAATACCGTCAGCAGCACAGTTGTCAGCTGATCGTGCTCTTTATAAAAGCTCAATGGTCTTTTTAGTAAAGGTTAGACTCCAATTTGGTTACATAAAAAATAAACATTTGATTGATTCCTGTTGATGTGCCGTGGTAGATCTTGTTCTAATCCCAAGCATCACCGGGATCGCAAATATTAGCCACAATTCAGCATGCATTGTCATTTACACTTTGTAACATTGTCTACTGACATAGCGCATTTGAAAACTACTGACAGTGACTTACAATTTACTTCATTTGCATCATTAAAAGCGCGCACAGCAGCTAAAATTCAGGTACTGTGGTTAATATAAGTTCAAGAGCGGTATATTTCTCTCTTATGCCCTCTTGTGGCCTTGATAAAGCAGGTCGTTTTTGACTTAATCGAAGGTGGGAGGGGGGGGGGGGGGACCAGCAACAATTTAAGATCAGAACCACTTTGATTACAATTATATGTTTTTTTGTTTGTAGTGTTAGCTACAACGTACTTTTGTGATCACAAACGGTGGCTTATTTAGGAACATTGTTGTGCATTTTTTGGTGGCCAACTGGTACAATCCCCAAACCATTGCCCAACTGTACATGAACTCAAAGCCATTAAATAAGTTTCTTATACACATGTTGAGATGGCCGGTAGATTAAAAGTCACTTCAAATCCCTGAGAGTTTTTGTTTGAATATACCAAAGATTTGATCTCTGCCTGCTTATGATCTCTGATTGTGTATGAGAAATGAGGTCAAATACATCACTCGCATTAGACAGTGGTTGAAATACTTCCTTTTATGACAGACAAAACCAGATAACAGAAAAAAAGAAATTAAACAAACCATTTGCATGCATGTGAGGTTACTGTAAGAGTATAGGTCTGATGTCATGTTTATTGTAAGTTTCTACGCTTTTTAATGGTAGTTGACCTAAATTGTATCCTTTTTTTCTTTTAGACATGCATTGTAGATTTTACACAGTAAAGTTTTGTTTTTATTCATAT
>JAOVYW010003312.1:1250-14171 GCA_025775045.1 Hiodon tergisus | reverse complement strand
GGGGCTTTGCCGCTATACCTTGTGTGCGCCGAGTGTGGGTCTGTGCTGCTATACACCATTGTAAACGCTGTGTGCACACTAATGTATACGTTGTGTGTGTGCATGTGTGCGTACGTGGGTCTGTGCTGCTACAGTTCGTGTGTGTGGGTGTGGGTCTGTGCTACTATACAGTGTTGTATACGTTGTGTTTGTGTGTGTGTGCGTGCGTGTGTGGGTCTGTGCTGCTATACACCGTTGTATACATTGTGTGTACACCAACTTATAAGTGTGTGTGTGTGTGTGTGTGTGTGTGCGTGTGTGGGTCTGTGCTGCTACAGTTCGTGTGTGTCTATCTGCCTGTGTGGGTCTGTGCTGCTATACACCATTGCATACGTTGTGTGTACGCCGATGTGTGTGTGTGGGGGTCTGTGCTGCCAAAGTTTGTGTGAGTCTATCTGTCTGTGTGGGTCTGTGCTGCTTTACGGCGCGTGTGTGTGTGTGTGTGTGTGTGTGTGTGTGTGTGTGTGGACCTGTGCGGCTGTAGGTCGTGTGTGTGTGTGTGTGTGTGTGTGTGTGTGTGTGTGTGTGTGTGTGTGTGTGTGTCTGTGTCCCTCTCTCTCTCTCTCCATGGATGTGTTTTATATATTAGTCTTATTTTAGAAAATGTATTTAGGAAAACTGATGAACTACTGAACTAAGTTCCTTTACTTTAGTGAATCATGATCCAGAAAAGGCAATAGCCTTGAGACTAAATTCATTCAGAAGCTCTATGAGTTGGAATATTTTGGAAAAAGAATAGTTTTTATCAGAAGTAAATATATTTATATTTTTGATGCTTAAACAGACCTGTATTTAAATTCTAAGTGAAGAAATTGTTCCGTTTCAGTTCGGAATTTGTGCAGAATTTCCAGAAAAGTGCAGAAAGGTTGTTTTGGTGGAGGCAGAAGATTAACCTGATAATGTTGTTTCATTGTTTTTTGATTTAGTTAAATCTGTATCTTCTGTTTTTGTGCTGTTTAATCTATTCCAGTTGAAATCATGTTATTGGTGGGCAAGCAATGCAAATACGACAATACAAAAAGACTCCCAGTGAGGCTTGGTCTGTCTCTCCATGTGACTTTATTGAAAAGAATAAACCTCAGTGGCTCGACAGTGTTGTACAAACTGCACGCTGGGAATTGAACACCGGCGTTATTACACTATAGTTATAACATTGTGGTTAGTGCATGTCTTTGGACAGTTTTGAACCCTGTTTTTACGAAACTACAGCAGCGTCAAACGATCTACCAAACCAAATTCACCACCACTTTCCCTAGAGGCAAATGTAATATGTGACTAATAAAAGCTACCTTATGGGACAAAGCATACAACTCCCTGGGTGCATCAGCGATCATCTGATCATCGACTGCGTCGGCCTCACCAGGACAGAGCTGTAGCGCCTTGGAAGGCCATAGAACAGAAAAGGATTTACCCTTAACCTATCGAAGGCGGGTGGTTCGATCTTGGTTTAGCCAAGAACTTACCTCCCTGTTCCTGTCAAGAAATGACTATGAAAAGCCCTCTGACGCATTTTATTTCAGTGTGCCCCTGATAAAAGCTTTAGGGTGCCTAGCTTTGCTGCCTGTTCCCTGTTGGACTCGCTGGGGTACTCTGGTGTATTTGAAGTATAAGTGGGTTTTCCCACTCTATTTTTATGGTACCCCAATTGGTCCTAATAAGTGTCTTTTTGTTATTGCTTTAATCAAATTAGACGCCTATTAATTGGTGTGGAAATTTTTATTGCATAGTTCAAGACGTCCTTCTGCCGGGAAATTGTGCTTGATTTTCTTCCTGGGCAAATTTTGTGTTGCTTTGAATTTACCGTATAGGGGCCAGCATTATGCAACTCGACTTCTTAAGTTTAAATGAGTAAGCCTGTGTATCGCTTGCAGCAAATTGGGCGCTCAGTTGGGCTACAGCTCCGAAACCGAGAGGATAAAGAAAGAAAACCTTGCTCAGGCACGCACCGCAGTCTATTTATATCCCTGTGCGGGTGACGGGCATTGCAGCATCCGTGTATGTACTTTTATTCAGAGGAGGTGAAAAACCGAACCGAGGCTGGGGTGTTTTGTAATTCACTGCTGCTCGAGGGAGCTACGGCGTGGTGTGTAAGAACTGGTCTCGGAGTGCAGAGGCCAGGCAGCCGGGGAGCGTGGCATTGGGACGCGTGGGATCGGGGAGGCAGAATGTCATTTCGAAGACATCTGCAGTCAGAGCGGGTTCCCTCAACGAGAGGAGAGTGAAAAGGGAAGAGTCTGACCCAACGTTCGAGGCGCGCGGGGGGGGGGGGTTTGGGGGCGTGGTTATGTGTGTCAGCGGCCGAGGCTTGATATCCGCCCAGCCCAGGGTAGAGAAGAGACGCAGTGCTGGAAATATTCCTCAGTCAAGTGTGTGGCACCTTGCCCCACAGCATAGTACAAATAGTGCCTTAACAGGTTTGAATGTATCCTTGTAGGGTAATAGTTATAATGCATAAAGTGTTTCTATTCAATTGCCCCCAATGGTTTGATTATCTGCCCTTTTTTGATATCAGTTATTTATTCATATCAGGTGCCTTTTGTTTTTGGTTGTGAAATGAACTTTTCTGCAGCTGAGCTGCCAGCAACATACCGATATTGTGCCTACATATCCAGTAAGCACTGAAAGTTACCTTGCAGCACTTCAAGTTATCATGAGACACTCCCATCTGTAACTTGGCGCTCAGCGTTCCCCACCTCGCCCGGTGACCTACATGTGTGGAGTGGGCACGGCCACTGCGACGCAGACCCTTGTTTCCAGGGCAACGCCTGTCCACCAGCCTATATACATAGTGCTAGTCCTTGTGATTTGGGGCGCGGGAGTGCAACACCCAGCAGCCAGAGAGAGTGTAACAGAAGCGAAGGAGGAAGGGAGAGTGGAGAGGGTGAGACGATAGCAGCAGGAAACGGAGTCGTCCTGGTTCTTCCCAGTCCCGTCCCGTCCCGTTCCAAGCAGGAGGGACGTGTGAGGAGGTGACTCGTGAATGAAGAGTCTCGTTAATTTTCTTCTTTCCCCCGTCCCTCTTCCTGGGACTGCAGCAGAAATTGGATTCACCTTCTCTGCCAACCGCTCATCTACTTATCTCTCTCTCTCTCTCTCTCTCTCTCTCTCTCGTTCCCTCTCCCCCTCTGTCTCTCTCTCCATCTCTGTCTTGTTCTCTCTCCCTCTCCCCTCTCCCAGAGCACAGAGCAGGTGGCGGCGTTCTGCCGCAGCCTCCACGACATGAACCCCTCCGAGTGCTCCTCCTCGTCCAGCCCGGACTCGCCCCTGCCGCCGCCCGCCACGCCCCGCCAACTCTCAGATGCTGACAAACTCCGCAAGGTCATCTGCGAGCTCGTGGAGACGGAGAGGACCTACGTCAAAGTCAGTCCCGCCGCGTTCCCCCTGTTCATTTCCGTTCTCCCCCTCTCGTGTCCCTCAACATCATCTCCATAGCGGTGAGCCTCACTCTAACGTAGAGCGCTGCTACTTAGCTTTGAATCCGGTTGTTAATCTCCCTTTCCGTAATACAAGTTCAGCCGCGCACGTCAAAGAATGTATACTGCACACTATGTTGCTCTGAAAATGCTTCATTGGAAAAATGTATACTCTAATTGGTTTGTTATACATATACAATACAGTCGCAATAACTCACACCCTCATGGGGCTTAATGCTTTCATAAAACCTATTCTTAAGTGACTTTTGCCTTTAGACCGGAAATATTAGAGGCTCTAACATGAAGTTCTAATTCTTACAGTAAATTGTTACACATGACTCCGTCAAATAAAGTTGTCTCAGACAACGGTTACTACTGCAACTATTGAAACGTTCTGATCTACAAAATGTAAGTGATTTTGAAGCTGTGTGTTGCTTGTGGCTTAACAACACGACTGGAACATATTGGACACATATAGGTAATCCTGGAAGTTCCTATGTACAACCACAGACATGTTCTGAGCCACAAGCCTGCTTTGTGAAAACGCTAAAAAAGAATACCATCACTAATTTATCCCCCCCACACAGTCCTAAAATGGTATCCCTCCTCAATACCAGGAATGTATTAAAATGCCTCAGTGCTTCAATTTTAAACACACCATTTGAGTCTCAGAAAATGTAATTAGTGTTGAGCTAATTAACCCAACCTTTTCCAGCATCCAATGTATATCCACTGGGAACCTGCACCAACCATCAAGATACAGGGATTCATTAGATGTCTGAATGCCATTTATACAGGCTCAGTGCTAAAGCTCCCCCCCCCCACACACACACACACACACACACAGACACACACACACAGACACACACACACACAAACTCACTCACTCACTCACTCGTGCGCGCACACACCCCCCCCACACACATTTCCTCCCACGATGGAATATCCCGGGCCGACCAAAATCTGCGATTTTCTTCCAGGATCTCTACTGCCTCATCGAAAAGTACCTGACCCCCTTGCAGAAGGAAAGCTTCCTCACCCAAGAAGAGGTGCGTCGGATGGGCCCGCGAAGGCCAAAGAAGCGGGACTCGTGTGCCGTTTTTTAAAGCGGCGTGGGAAGCAACACTGCTCCTACTTTGCCCGCCAGGCGGGATTTCAGCTCAGTGCTGCACTGGTTGGCCATGCAGTGGGAGTATGTGGGAGGTGTTGGGGGAAGGTGTTAATTAGCACATCTGCTTCAGTGGGACCATAGCCATGATCAAATACAGACACAAAAAAGCGTGACATAAATAAAATAGTACCAAGCACCTTCACTGAGGTGTCACGTTCCTCCGTCTGACAAACTCGCCTTTAAGTGTAGTTGAAAAACAAAACGAAGACGAGAGATGCGTTTACACAGTAATGCTGAGAAGAAGCCATTGATAGTTATTATCTGACATTCATTATTCTCCGACAATGTTTCAGCTGGACGTGCTCTTCGGGAACCTGGGCGAGATGGTTGAGTTCCAAGTGGAGTTTCTTAAGACCCTGGAGGATGGGACCAGACTAGTTCCTGATTTGGAGAAGCTAGAGAAAGTTGATCAGTTTAAGGTAAGGTCCACGTATGAAACAGTGGCCTGGATCTCTAAATGGGACTTAATGCTGGACAGGCATCTGACAGTTTAAATGATTACTTGTGGCCAGTGCTAATGGATCGTCACTCATCTTATTTGAAAATGTGCACAAAAATGTGTGTCGTTCTACTGCCTGGCTGTAAATAAAGTAATTAAATTAAGACGCTTGGGGTGAAATGTTTTAATGATTTCTTTTTCTCCACAGAAAGTTCTCTTCTCACTGGGTGGATCATTTCTGTACTATGCGGATCGCTTCAAGATCTACAGCGCCTTTTGCGCCAGCCACACTAAAGTCCCCAAGGTTCTGGTAAAAGGTCTGTGGGTCAATCAGACCTCCTCAGTTGGCCTATCACAGAACGCCTCCACGAGCCTATCACAGACAGCCTCCATGAGCCTATCATAGATCAAATCATCTCCTTGTCCCATTGGCGGGTTTGAATCTATACACTCGCCAATTGGCAGAACGTACACATGCTGAGAAAAAACTTTTTTGTCTCCGGTCCATTTATTCTTTCATGTGTCTCCTGTTTCCGAAAGCTGGGTGACAGACCGTAAAACAGTGCACCAGACCCGCCTTACTGGGACCGCTATGAGGAAAAAAAATCTGCTGTGGAGATCACAACAACCATATGCCACCCTAACTCCACAATGGCAGCTGTTATGTGTTGGTTTTGACCGTGTAGACGGCCATATGCCACACTATCTCCACCATTACTTTCCAACTCTGTCCATCTGTGAAGTGCTTGAGTGGCGGTGGTGGGGCTAGGGAATGATCAGCTATCTGTTTTCTTCCATTTTTAATTTATTTATTGTTTCAATTTTATTATTTTATTTTTTATATAACCATGTTTCATAGTTTGTTTTTTGACAGATAAGGATCAGGGGCTTTGTTGGATAAATTTGATGCTTACCTGGGCGCGGTTAGCCACGTCGCCTCACCTTTGCCTTGCGTGTCGTTCCAGCTAAGACGGACCCGGACTTTAAGGCCTTCCTGGAGGCCCGGAACCCCCGGCAGCAGCACTCGTCCACCTTGGAGTCGTACCTGATCAAGCCCATCCAGAGGGTTCTGAAGTACCCCCTGCTGCTGCGGGAGTTGCACTCCCTCACCGACCCCGACAGTGAGGAGCACTACCACCTCGACGGTGAGGACACGTGAACCGTGATGGCGCCCTCCAGGGGCCGGAGCATTAAATTTCAGAGGGAACTGCCGTTTGCATTTTGGACATGCTTTGGTAAAGGGTTGGTTGCCCTAGCTGAATTTGAAATCTTGTGGTATGTTTTGGTTACTCTTACAAATTTCTCTATGTTCTCACACCTGACGCCCAGCTAACCTAAAACATTCGCACAACATTGCTGTTATATAAGAGCGATCTAGCTCCTAGCCCTCCAGTAGGTCTGTCTGTGGTGGATCTCTGACATCACCGAAGGAGAATGAATGCATGTTATGGAAAAGCGAACAAATGCTTGAGGAAGGTTGTTTTAACAAACTCTCTCCAATGTCCTGCAGTGGCAATGAAGGCCATGAACAAAGTGGCCAGCCACATTAACGAGATGCAGAAGATCCACGAGGAGTATGGCGCAGTGTTTGACCAGCTCATCTCAGAGCAGGCTGCAGAAAAGAAAGAGGTGAAGTGTAATCCTGGTTCTGCCATGTGGTTGGAGCAGACCCGGTGTGCATGTGTGTGTGCCCGCCTGATTGCCCATGCCTGTCTGCCAGTGTGTTTGTGTGCATTTAAGGCCAAACTCCGATGTTTCTGTGCATCACAGGTGGCGGACCTCTCCATGGGAGACCTGCTGCTGCACACCAGCCTGTCCTGGATCAACCCCCCTCCATCTCTGGGGAAGTGGAAAAAAGACCCAGAACTGGCTGCGTTTGGTGAGTTGGAGGGAGGGGATTCCCATGGAGAAAAAAAAAACCAACAACTAATATCCCTTCCATGACGGATCCCTGAAATCAGTATCTATACATTTGCTCTCACCGTTCGTCTTTCCAGTATTTCCTTTCTGCCTCGCCACACACAGTGTAACTCAATGCTTTATAAAGCACAAATTAAGTTTTGTCATTTCGTTTGGAGACTTTGACATATGACCTTTCATCCTTACACATTGGTTTGCCTTGTTTGCAGGTCTCTCTCTCTCTCTCTCTCTCTCTCGCTCCACTTGCCATGTGTGTGTGCTTCGAGCTGCAGATTGAACAGTCGAGGGAAACTATTCATCTTTTGGCTTAGATTTGTTTCTCTCTCTCTGCTATTTCAGTGTTCAGGACCGCTGTTGTATTTGTGTATAAAGACTGTTCCAAGCAGAAGAAAAAAATAGTAAGTGCCATTCCCCTCCCTGCTTCCATCAAACCATAAATATATATAGAAATACATGCATGGCGCTGTCCATTAGACTGCAAAACATGGTTACATTAAAGGGTGCCGTTTGGTTTCCGAGTGCCTAACTGTCACGTGTGTCTGATGGGCATATGCACTCAAAAGCACAGGTTGTTAAATGCGAGAGCAGTATTCATCGCCGTCGGAAGCCAAAAAGCCCCCTTTCATCTGTTAAGGCACCCTTATTTACCGTGTTATTTATTTATTTGCTTACAGAGGCTCGTATACAGTATACAGAGTAACTTCCATCGTTACCTATAGAGTGAACTCACTCTCTAATGCTCCATCAGTACAGAGTACAGCTGCAACTCCCCCTCCGGGGACTTGAACCTGCAACCTTTTGCTGTCTTCCTGTGACAGGGTGGATCGCACCGAGCTTCAGTCTCTGATGAGAAGGACCCTTTCCGCTTCCGTCACATGATCTCCACCGACGCCCTCCAAGTCCGCTCACCAGCAAGTGCGGATAAGATGTTGATTCCTCTACCCCATCTGTTCTCCACCAGTGGTCTCCACCTTTAGTACCCGTCTGTAGTCTTCACCTGTGGTCTCCACCTTTAGCATCCATCTGTAGTCTCCACCTGTGGTCTGTAGTCCTCGACTGTGGCCTCTATAATCTCCACCTGTAGTCTCTACCTGCAGTCTCAATTCCCAGAATAAACATGCTTGTATCTCTCTGTTGCCCCCCCCCCCCCCACATCTAATTTTTCTTGAAGGCACTTTGCTTCTGCAAAATGTTTATTTCTGAGTGTTGGGGCTGCTGTGCAGCTGGGCTCATTAGCGGCCAGGTGTTTGAGAGTACCGCCCACTCTAGCTTTGATCTACAAGCCTCTCCCGTGTTTTCCCATCTTTCAGCCATTTCCGTGAGCCGTACTTCTACTGAAGCAAACCCGTTTAACGTGCCGAGTGCCCGGCTCAAGGCTGCTACGGCATTGCCCCACCTGAGATCTGTGCTTGCCAACCCAAGATCTGAACTCGCAACTTAAATCTAAAATCCTGTGTTGTATTATTCACCCTTCAAGCTGGCTCTGGTCCATTAGTTTCCAACCTGCTGCCTTGTCTGTACCCTGAGAATCCTTCAATACCATGACTAATACGCTTAGGTGAATTTTATTAGGCTTCAAAGGACAGGAGCAGAAAAGAAAAGGCTTAGCTATAAAGAATTGCATACATTTTTATTGGGAAAAGTACATTAATTGTACTTTAACTCATCAAATAAGATATGTTATTAATGCACAAATGTTATTACAATTATTATGTTATAAGAAGAAATGCTAAAGTGCCTGGAAATTTTCAATCAACAAGGGCGTGTCATGTAAGGTGATTGATTGGCCCATGGTTCCTCCCCCTGACAGATGGTGAGGGCACAGCTATGTGCGAGATTGTTCACGTGAAATCAGAGTCGGAGGGGCGACCAGAGAGAGTGTTCCACCTGTGCTGCAGGTAAGCAGAAATACCCCCCCTCCCCCCCCAGCGCCTTCTAATTCACCTATAGAATGAGGGTAGGCACCCCCTACCCCCCTATCCTCCCAAATGACGAGGATTCCCGCGTCTCTTTTCCGGTAGGGGGTTTGAATGTAATGCATTACTGTATGGTTTTTAAAAAGTGTTTATTTAAAACTACCTGGTTCAGCAATTAACTAAACACCAGCCCTGTCCTGCTTGTCAGACCAGCTTGTGCGTTTCCTTTCCTCAGTTCCCCAGAGAGCAAGAAGGACTTCCTGAAGATGGTGCACTCCATCCTGCGGGACAAGCAGCGGCGACTGCTCCTCAAGACTGAGAGCCTGCCCCCCAACCAGCAGTACGTCCCCTTTGGGGGGAAGCGTCTCTGTGCCCTGAAGGGGGCCCGGCCTGCTATGAACCGAGCAGGTAGGTAGGGGGCGCTGTTGTCCGATGTCCCTTTTAAAAAAATGTCTAACTAAGATATTGGTGTCTTTTTAAGTGAGTTTAAGGGAAGTGGCTTGTAAAAGTCTAAAAGATGGTGTGTGGTACGTCCGGCTGAAGCAGCTCTCCCCTGTATGTGCGAGCAGCTTCCGCCCCCACTCGCACCCTGGGCAGGAGGAAGCTGGTGCGTCACCGCTTCACCATCGATGCAGACGTAGTGTTTGACGGCGACCCAGGGCTCAGCACTGGCGATGAGCGGCCTGCCCACCCGCAGGAACCGGAGCGCCCCGAGGACACGGACCGCTGGGTGGAGGAGCAGTTTGACCTGGACCGTTACGAGCAAGAGCCAGACCTGGACCAGGAGGAGGTCCGGGAGACGGACATCCTCAGCGATGACGATGATTTCTGCCGGTCCGCCCAGAGGACCCCCCTGGAGAGCCCCATGAAAAGCTTGTCTCTGGGGGACGAGGAGGAGGAAGCTGAGAGTGAGGAAGAGGGAGATGGGGGGGAGGGGGAAAGCAAAGGTGAGGTTCTGGATGAGTCCCAAAAGAGCCCTGTGCGCATGGAGAATGACCCCCCCGCGAGCGGGACAGGCGACATGCCAGGGATGAACAGAGCAGAGTGCGGCGGGGGAGGAGAGGAGGTGTGGGTGCTACGGGACGAAACAGGGGGCGACTGAACTCAGACTCACGAGTTAAACTCGGTGCCTCACTCAGAAAGCTTTAAAGGGTTAAATGGGGAAAAAAGGAATTCCCCCCTCCCCTCCATATGCCCAACCCCTTCCTACAATGCTTTAATGTCAAGTGTCTCTGTTTAACAGTAGTTAAATAATTAATAGCATTTAAAATCGAAAGATACTACAACCTTATAGGAGATCTCAGCATTAACGTTCACGTCTTTATTCACGAAACACAGAACTTGCTGTGTCTCTCCTGTATTGCTGTAATTAATACGTTTCATTTATTTTATATTAGGACCTGATGATACAATGATGAATATTAGAGTAATAATTAAATATTGCAATGGGCATGGTTTGCACACAGACCGGGGCAGCTAAACCGTTTTGGCCTGCAATCCTTTCCAAAAGGAATTTTCTTTTTCAAATTTGGGAAACTGGAATTTAGTTTTTTGGAAGACTGAGAAACTTGTAGAAGTTGTATCATATTTAGGGCCTGTATATGATTTATCATTTCCTGCTGGGACCGTACCCAGAGAACAATGTAGAGAACTCAGTGTACTGATATTTTAACTGTACTTGTGTTTTGTATTTCAGCCATGCACGGGTAAGGTTATTACAGCACAATTTATTGGTTTTATATTCTTCACACGGAACACTAATTCCGGAGTTTTTAGTTTTTTTTGTCATCAACAAAAGGTGAAATAGTGACCAACGTCTATTAAATATTTCAATTTGAATTTTGTTTACATAACGGCATCTCGTCTTTCCAGTATTAACTAATCATATTATCAGAAGATGACGGAGTTTTTTTTAAAGAAAGTTTTATCAGTCCTGTTTTACTTGAATTTTCGTAGTTTTGAAATAAACCGTCATTTTGTTGTAAAGGTTCTTGCTGTTCAGTTAATTAAGCCGATTCTGTTTATTTACGGTGACTTTTCCAGACACGGGTTGTACAGCTAAATTAATCTGCTGAAATGCATGCTTTGTGGAAAACCGCAGGTTATTTCAAACATACATATTAGCAATTAGTGCACATTTAAGGTATTAAAATTGTACTTAAAATCTATAATAAATAGTCCTCTAAAAATGTTTTGGTTAAAAAGGTCTTAAATATCTTGTGCCTAAAGTTTCAGGCAAAGCAATGTTTTTTTTTATTATTTAATTTTTGTTTTAGTTTTTTATCATTAATGAAATGGTTGCATTACCAAGAAACGCTTAAATATATTTTGATAATGCTCTGACTGTGAAACGCAGTCCAAATCAACATTGTGAAAAACATTGCTTGTGGATTTGGAGGAGTCGTTTATATTCCTAACCACTGCGCTACTAAGGTTGTGTTACTTAAACTCTGTGTGTACATAGACCTGCGCATTAATACTATAATAGCCAATAAAATGGTTTCTTACTGTATACTGACTTTTTTTTCTTCTTTTTCTTTGCACATTATCCCGTTGCTATTCTTTGTAAAAACACAGGCAGGTAACACAATGCAGGTTCACCCGCAGTGCGGAATGGCTGCAGACTGCTGTTACCTGCCTGAGAGAATGCAAGTCACTCTGACCACACACACACTTCCATCCTCTGACCACACAAACACGCGCACACACACTTCCGTCCTCTGAACACACACACATACACACACACACACACACACACACGCACACACACACACACATACCTGCACCCCCACCACACAACAACGCTCTTCCACCTTTCCACCCCCCAACACACACACACTGATGCAAAAAACACTTCCACACACACACACACACACACACACACACACACACACACACACACACTCCCCACCACCATCCACTGATAGATTGGCAAGAGACATTATTTTAGACTTAAAGGAGCCCCCAGATTTGCTGTGTTCAGAAGTGTCTGGGACACAATCGAGCTCTATTGATTTCAGAAAGGCAAGACAACATCTCCAGACTCTTGTCCCCGAGAGGGGAGGGTCTAGAGTGAATACACTGGGTGAATGGAGACTCCTTATCTTTTCAGAGCCCAGTATTTGACAGGAGGTTTTTTTTCACTGAAAGGTGAATTTCAACATTAGCAAATAGTGAGAAAGGAAACTGCAAATTGCCCCCAACCCGTGTGCACCAGGATGGGACGCATGTATCACCGCCAGGACAGTGAAACGATATTGACATACAGCTCATGACCTTGAAATGAACACTTATAAATCATAGACTGTTTCACGTATTTGCCCTGCTGTGGTGCCCATGGAGCTGTACACTAGAGCAAGTTACTTGGCCTTAGTCACTCCAGGATCCAGAATAAAACCGTCCTGGATATGTTGAAATAAAATCAGTGAGATTTGCATGTGCCCTGGGTAAGATAAAAAAAAATTTTAAATGACATTACACGCAATGGATTTTTGTGTACAGCAGATGGAACTAAAACTCAACTTTATTATTTTAAAAGTATAATTGTTTTTACACCTTTCCCATCTATAAATGTCAAGGGCATGACAGAAATCCCTCATGGTATTTTAGCTCTGTACTGATTAAAATTCCAATTCCATGTTACCGATATTAACCTGCCCTTCTATACATTTCAATATATAATGTAGATCTCTAAGAAGTCCTTTTTCCTCAAAGGCATAACAGAAATCTCTCCGGAGACTTCAGCCTGTGCAGCGAGCGCAATCGGTGCGACGTAGAAACCGGTTTACATTGTCTTTGGTGCTACAAAGAAGTACCCTTGTTAGAAAATATCGGGCATGGCCTACATTGTCAGCAATGGAAAAACTGCCACAAAGACTTACTCTGTTAGTTTAATAGATTGAGTCTATCTATGTTTCTTCAGATGCCTACACTAAAATCAGCAGGATCCATAGCTCAATATAGACTTTAATTATGTATTCAATCAATCAATTAAATGAAGAGGAGGACAATTTATCTCACAGC
>JAOVYW010003309.1:11157-21922 GCA_025775045.1 Hiodon tergisus | reverse complement strand
GGGATCGAAAGGACCGGGGGATCGAAAGGACCGGGGGATCGAGAGGACCGGGGGATCGAGAGGACCGGGGGATCGAGAGGACCGGGATCGAGAGGACCGGGGGATCGAAAGGACCGGGGGATCGAGAGGACCGGGATCGAAAGGACCGGGGGATCGAGAGGACCGGGGGATCGAGAGGACCGGGGGATCGAGACTCACATCGGAACAACCCTGTAGGAACTTTTAGGCTTGACTATCTCTCTTTCCAGATTAGCTGGTCTTTGAGAGCTGTGCTGGCTGGCAGAGAGGGCCTTTGGTGCCCCAACCACCCCCCTCCCCCGTGTTGGCATACCATGGAGCATGAGTGGAATGGCACTGTAAGCAGATTCCCCGGGAAAGGGCCTCCGGACAATACATAACGTTCTCATAGCATTGCTGAATAGAAAGGGCTCCGCTTTGGGGTTCCCCTCCACCATGGCCTCTGCCATCTCGTCTCCAGAGATGACCAGAGTACTCAATAACTCTGGCTAGCACAAACATGACCATAACCAGAAACAGACTCTCAGCATAGGGGTGGGGGATTCATGTCTCGAGAGACATGAGTGTTCGTGGGAAAATTGAAGTGGACCAAATTGATAAAATAAGAGTGACATTGACATTCTCATCTTCCAAACGCTTTAAAAGGGGTAGAGAAACAGAGGACACAGGGCCGCGATAAGACCCACTCATTTTGTGTGGAGGCGACCAAGGTTCGTCCCAACAGCAACGAAACGAGAAAACAAGGAAGAACATTCCCAGAACAGATTACCTGCTAGCCCCAAAGCTGAAAATAAATGTGTGGTTATATCCCCAGGTTTCTGTTTCTCTTGTTTTGTTTGTCTTGTTTGATTACCATGTTTTTCTTGTTTCTGCATGGATTTGTTGGTTTAATGTACAGTGCTGTTTCCTGAGGGGTTTTCCATGGACAGCTCTGCTCCCTCAACACAGAGTGCACATCCCATACATTGTCAACTCTTGTTAAGCTAAACGCCACAGTTTAGGCTGGATTCTCCCCCCACCCCCAGAGAGAAGTAGACTCACTCTTGCTCTCCCTCGTGCCAAAGCACGCTTCATTCTTCTTTCCTGAAACAGCGACACACTCAGATGTAAGGGGAGGGGCATCGAATCCCAGAGTTTTCGGTGACTATCGGAGAAGAAGAAACTTCCCAACACAGCCGGCTATACGACGCATTGCCCCAACAGAAAATCATACAGATCCCCAGGAAGCCGTGGAATCTCAGGATCAAGAGTTTGAGTCCGTGGGAAAATAAACGGTGCAACCACTAGGGTGCTCCGTGTTAAACACTGGTTTTAATGGTACGTTACAATTTAGTTGTTTGACGCTTATATTCAACTTATCCAACCCCTACACCACCAGCTCCCTAAGTTGAACCATGAACAGGCGCAGTGTGAGTGGCTCACAAGACAAAAATCTTTAGCTCCTAAGAAATTCCAAGAATTCTGAAAACACAAAATTATTATTGAAATAAAATTATAATAAATCATACCTTTCAAGCACTGCAGGTTATAAAATAATAACCTTTATATTTGCACGTTATGCCTTCTTTCAGTTTCTCCGAGTGTGAGAACAAGACGACAACAGCTTTCACAGAGAAACCATTTCGTTCCTATGTGGGCAACCACAACAGGAAATCCCATCACTGGCACTAGACAGCTGAAATCCACCTTTAGCTGCCAATTGTGGAGCACTTGCAATCAACTTCTTCGTCCACTCAAAACAGCCACCACCGTGCGCGGTTTGTTCGGCAGAATGGGGTGGAATGAGTTGGCCCAGTTAGCCTGTGCTGTTGTCCTTCCCCCCCCCCCCCCCATTACCATGACAAAAATGGACTAGCGACTCCAGGGCCCGAATGTAGGCACGGGGATGTCGCCGCCACAGGAAGGGGAAACCAATCAAGTGCAGAAGCTGTAGTGAAACGGCATGACATGCCCTGTGAAGGAAAGCACAGAAACATGAGCTGGGGGGAGGGGTGAGCAAAGCACACTAAGTACCCACAAACCTTTGGGTTTTAGATGACAGGAGATTCAGAGCAAAAAACCAAAACCCAGGGACATTTGACATCGGAGACGGCGGCCACATATAATCTTTCCTTCATTTTTGTTTTTTTAAGATTACGGCAGATAGACAGGTTGTCAGTTACTCAACACCGGCACGCCGAAATCTTCCATCGTTCGCATACTTCATTGCAAAAGCAGCCATCAAAAGCAGCTGACCGGCAGATTTTTTTACCATCGGAATTCACCATTGCAAAGGAGCTATGTGGTGCATTGTCACAGCCAAGCGCCTTGCAGCTGACACTGAATCAGACACATCTTCTTCTGATATAATCACACTTCTTGAAAGGGAGGGCCAAAACTCCAGGTGGGTCTCGGCAAAAGAGGGGTCCAGATTGTGTCTGATTCACATTTGGAAACATCATGTAATCATTTATAATCAACAAAGTGGCTCAAATTAAGCAATTACGTGCCCTGGAGGACTGCGGTTTGAGACCCCTGATATTGTCTATACACTAAACTTCTACAAATGGGTTTGTTTTCTTTATTAATGAATATCATCATGCATGCCTACCATGTATTTTACGTTTATGAAAAAAACTTGAACCAGCTGAGAAGGTCTGTCGTTGAGATCTGTCAAAATTATGAGCAATCTTGTGCTGAAGAGTCACAGACTGACCCAGCCCAGCATGCAGCGCATTCGCGCAGGTTGGCCCTCTCTCTGGGGCTCCCACGGTGCCAAGTCCTCGTCACACAGACAGGCCCCGCCCCGTAGGCCCCTCCCCTCGGGCCAGAGAGCTGCTAAACACCCGACACTGACAGATAGTAACCTGCGCTCTGGTCTCCAGCCGTGCAGACGGGAGAGGGAGAGACAGAAAGACGGAGTGAAAAAGCGGAAACGAGGGACAAAGGAGGGACGAGCGTCCACAGCCCTCTGCAGCAACGTAACTCGCAGACCAAGCATCAGAATGCCTTACTCCACCGCGACTAAGTCTGTCAGCAGAAACGCAACTCGCAAAAAACTGACTTTGACAGATTAAATGCGCCAGCTTGCCTTCTTTTCTTTTGGCTTTTTTGCTTTGTTCCCCTGTCAAAATGGGGAAAGGAAAAGGTACGGAACATCAAAGAAATAGACACAGCGGCGCTTCCTGTTGGTAACTCCTTTTTGTGGCTTTCAGGGTGCACTGCTTAAATGAGGACATGCGGTTATCACATTAACGGGTAACTCTCTTGTGATGTTTTTTTCTTAATACGGTGGCGAGGTGACTTGGGAACATCGTCTGACAAAACTCCACTGAGGAATGAGTGCCGAGCTCTGCGCAGAGGTTGATCCTTAAATTTTGACTTCTGGAGAAGTTTCATGAGCACTTTACAATTTGAACTTTGATCTGCAGTCAATAGGCCAACTGAGCAATCGGATTTTGCAACGCAACCGAAGAATGTCTCTTCTGCTATTTCTGGAATTTTGAGATAACTCGGAGGGTTTCTAAGTTCCTTCAGCCATTTTTCCTGTCAGCGTTTAATTTACAGCGACTTTCTCTGAGAGGGAAATGGGTCCTTATACCAACAACTCCACCTTACAGACGGAAGACTCCCTGGAGCCGTACCATCCCGAGATCAAAACATGGCTGGTGCTGTTGATGGCGGTGATGATCCTGTCCACCGTGCTTGGAAACCTTCTGGTCATCATCGCCATTGCACGCACTCCAGCGCTCCACACGACCACCAACATCTTTATCACCTCACTGGCTTTTGCCGACCTCATCATGGGGGTACTGGTGGTCCCCCTGGGCGCCACCATCGTGGCGAAGGGGGACTGGCCGCTGAGTAGCACCGCCTGTGATCTCTGGACCTCAGTAGATGTGCTGTGCGTGACAGCCAGCATCGAAACACTTTGCGTGATCTCCCTGGACCGTTACTCCGCCATCACCAGACCGCTCCAGTACAAGGCGCTTCTCAACAAGAGACGGGCGAGGGTGATCGTCTGCGCCGTCTGGGCCGTATCGGGCCTCATCTCCTTCGTACCCATCATGAACCAGTCCTGGCGCTCCCATGATGACCCGGAGGCCGAGATGTGTTACCAGGACCCCACCTGCTGCGACTTTGACACCAACGTTGTCTACGCCATCTCCTCCTCTGTGGTATCCTTCTACATCCCCCTTCTCATCATGGTCTTCGTCTACGCCCGCGTCTTCCTCATTGCAGCAAAGCAGGTTCGGCTCATAGAGCACGGGCGGCGACGCTTCTGGGACGAGTACGTAGCCCCGGCGACCGCCCCACCCTCACCCCTGCGGTTTCCCCCACCCGCACGCCAGGACCCCAGTGGCAACAATGCCCATTCAGTCTACATGAAGAACGTTAGGCAGCGATCTCTGCGCCCCTCAGTCGTCGGAGAGCACAGAGCCCTGAAGACTCTGGGCATCATCATGGGCACCTTCACCCTCTGCTGGCTCCCCTTCTTCGTGGCCAACATTGTAAAAGTCTTCCAACGGGAGGCCCTCTCACCTGGGACTTTCCGACTACTCAACTGGCTGGGCTACGTCAACTCGGGTCTGAACCCCATCATCTACTGCCGCAGCCCAGAGTACCGGGCAGCCTTTAAAGGCCTGTTAGGCTGCCGACGGAAACCCGAGTCAAGCCTTGTCAACCTCTTCACTGACTGCTTGCTTAAGGCCCCAGCCCGCTGGAGAGTACCCCATCCTAAAGCCACGTGCAGCCACCAGGGGGCAGAGCAGCACTCAGAGCAGCTTCCGGGTGAGGAAATCTCCTGCAGGAGGGAAAACCGCACCGTGCAACTCCAGGAAGATACTTTGTCCCAGACAAAAGGGTAAGTCTACATGTTTTTTTTTTTGCATAAGGTTCCAACATTTATAACTAGAAAGTACACAGGAATCCTCTCAAAGGAGGAAATTCCAATACATTCTGTGGCACAAGCAAAGGATGACCTGCCAGTTTTCTGCACTTCCAGATAGTGCTTTGGCCATACTCAGGGTTAATAGAAAATGTGACCACTTAATAAAAAAGGGAAGTCAGAATGTAAGGCAAACATACTAAAAATAGACATGTAGAGCAGCTGGTGGTGTGAAAGTCCCAAAAGTGTCCCCTCAAGTCCCCTTGATCAACGAACTTAACCTGAATTGCTTCAGGAAATATCTAGCCGTGCACCCGGATGAATGTAGAAAGCTCTGTAAGTCACTTTGGAAAGCAAATAGATACATTTTATCCGTTATACTTCTATAGTAATAAAATGCATAAATTAACATATGCAATAGATGTGAAACACCCTACAGTGTTATTTGTGCTCTTTCACGTTTCATCATTCATAATGTAGCGGTATGACAGAGGTGAGAAGGACACATTCTACTTGTACCAGCAGTCATGTTTTATACTGAAGGTCATGGGTCAAGCTGTAATCAGTTTAGCTAGCAGGGTTCCCATTGTTTTCGATTGCGCGGAAGTGCAAACCTTGTACCCAAACACGAGGTTAAAACCCACCACTTTACGCGCATTTGATAAAGAATCGATCTTTTTGTAAACAGCATTTGGGGTTAGAAGGCAGGGGAGTCGCGAGATTTTCCTGGCCTCCCGAAAAAGACTCTTGATAAATTAGGCCCTGTGCTATGTATATTAGCCCGTTGATTTAATAGTGCCCCAAAACATTATTTATTTGGTAATTTAAGAATGTGTTGATGTGTTTACGCGTTCAACGCTCTGAAATGTGACGTGAAACCACGTACAACTGCCCAGTGTTCACCTTCACCACACACCGCAATCAGAATTACATTAAGTTTAACGTTGTGTCTTCGGTATAGTGCTGACACGGGATACGGCTTCAGTTCGTCCTGGTTTCAGTCTTACCTTTGTCCTAGATTATTTGAACAGCTGTTTTGCTCCCGTTAACATCTCAACAGCAGCATTATCTATCTACTTTCGTCTCATAAAAACGTTATTTCTTCGTAGACTAGCCGCGTGTTCGGTAAGACAGTATCCAAGTATTAAAGGGAAGCATTCCTTTGAGTAGTCGCTAGCAATACAAATTTGAATTCAAATCAACTTGACGTCTAAGACTAACTCACCCAGTAAAATACCTTAAGTAAATGTAAAATAAATCGATCCTAATTCTAGAAATGTATTGACAATTGACTGGTAAGCGTTACATTTACAGAATAAAGTAGTATTTATATGAAAAAAAAAAACGTATTCATAAAGATATTAGATATTATTCCGTCGATTATAATATTTATATTCACGAGAAAAAATAGACTGCCTCTGGGGGTGTGGACCGGGGGTTAATCTCTGAAAGGGCTTTAACGGGTATGTTATCACCCCACTCCCCCTTTGTTACTGTTCCAGGTTCTTAGGTTTATTTTACATCATTCCAGGACGGAATGTATCTATCGCCGATATTTAATTATATTTGTTTATTTACCATGCGATACATTGGATCAAAAACTCATTTTGTGGAGGAAATTACATTATTTCATATGGCCCTGCTCCTATAAATTTGATTAACAATAATGCACTGAAGTTAAATGTATAATGAGTCATAGCAAAGGTACGTCATTAACACCTCGGCAACCAGCATTCTTCAGTGAAAGTCAACTTTGATATATCATAGCCTGTGTGTTCTTGAAGCCACCACTAAAAAGCCACCACTAAGAGTGCCTTTGTTTATGTAATATACACAAGTTTAATTTAACGATATACTGCTACACCAATTCCATGAAAAACAATATACAACATAATAAAGGTGTTCACCGTCAGATTGTGAACGACCAAAAAAAAACTAGTCAAATCACGTTCCCAGAAGGACGTTATTAACTTCTCAAGTAACTCGACAGAAATTGCTCCCATTAAAAAATGTTTAATTTATAATTGGACCAAAAATAACAAGATTATTTTCTGCTGTGAATTGCAGTTTCTGTGTCGCGTCGATGCTTCCTGAAATCGCCGTCGAAGATTCGGTGCTTTAAGATTCAGCCTCTTTGTGTTATTTCGCCTCTGTGACAGGCTGTTGCGGGCTGCTGTTCTCGCCCTCCAGGTAGGCTACCTGCTAAAGCTTATCACTCGGGCAGTACATCACACTTCTTAACCCTTTAACGGCTGTTTACGAGCGAAACAAGCCAGTTTCATACTCACAGTACAGCGCTGTGGTCGCTGGACGTGAATGTCCACAAGTTGGCGTTAATCACAGCCGAGACTGGAAGGTCCAAGATGGACGACCTTCAAAGACACAGTAACCAGGTCTAAAGTCAACCACCGCGCTTATTCCTGAGCTCTGGTGGACTCAGTATCGCAAAATTAAAACAAAACTTAACATTTACAGAAGACCGTCATCTTAGCTCATTTAATCCTATTTCCTCTAACCCAGTTCCCTGTCTGTTTCACGTCGTTCTGGTGTTTGTACAGGCTGTTTTATGGTAGCCCGTACACTTTCCATCATGTCGAGTGTAAGTCATTATGTGTTTAAGTAGATTCAGCGCACAGGACAAGAACCCCGACATTAGACCCAAAGTGTCATGCACAATGACAGCTTTCACTTGCTGTTTAAACAATTACCTCTGACCGACGCCATTCAGTGCCAGGCAACCCCCGGCAAGTTCACGAAACAAGACGAGCGTTTGTCGACACTTAACAGCTTAATTTCCTTCCCTGAGCATCACTTTTATTTAATCTATTGCTTTTCTCCCTTGGCTGCCTCGGGAGCCAAAGTTGTCTTTGAAGGCATCTTTTGTATAAGTAATTTATATACTGTAAACAAAACATAAACAATATGCAGGGAATAAATGCTCATCCAGTTTCCTTTTCATGGGTTTACAAGACCGTATAAAGTGTTTGGAGTTCTAAGATAGTAAACATGTCTTTTTAAGCCTCTCTCCATGCCATCTCAATGTTGCCCAAGACTAACACAGCGGATGTTGCTGTGCCCAACATTGGAGAGGATCACCTCTCAGTCCCTTTTCCCCCCCATCAAAACTGCTGTGCTTCTTGTTCTGAAAGTCCCAGTTCCTCGTGGTTAAATAAGTAAACGAAGATAAGTGAAAAGATCAGGAACATTCTGGAATTGTCCGGTACCATTGTGCAATCCTCTGCAGTTCGGCTTGCTGCAATGAACGAGCCAGGGGTTAAAGGCATTCCATACATTTTGAGCTACTTGACAGATCTTGCTGCAAAGTTTTAGAATCGCTCAACTTGTGGTTTGGGACCACGAATAAATATGGGGGGGCTAAAAAATAAGGATGTCAAAAAATAGGGTAGTCAAACATGCGGCTGTTTTTAATTTAGGGGAGCCCTGTTGTGTTGGTTGGATGAGAATCAGTTTTTAACGTCCTGGTCGCATATGTCTCTGAGACAGCCGGGAGTGAACGGAATAAAGGCCTACTCTGTCCCTGGACTACCCTCAACTTACCCCCAGCCGTGCATCGTTGAGTGGTGGTTTAAGGTGGTTGAAGCTTTCAGGTTTACGTGTTGGAGAGCAACCCTAAGGACCACTTGGCAGATCTTTGGGAATCGGCCCACCTGACAAAGGCATACATTCCACGATAGTTACCACCGAAATTATGATAACCTTAGGGCATGATAGCGGAAAAAGCAGTAGTGTATTTTGACCAAACGGTAGGCTGCCTTTATTGTCCTGCTGGGGGAATTTGAACATCTGGATGGTACCAATGTGTGCTGTAAACCCGTTTAAGTGTTAAGGAAGTTTTAAAGAGTCTGGGAGCGTCATAAAAATGTATATCCTGCCTCGAGCTTAGTGCTTTGACTAAATGTCTAAATGCTTTTAAAAACAGTCAAACATCTGCTATTTTCCTATCTATTCCCATGGGAACCCTTACAGATCAGTATTGAAATTTTACTTAACAGGGGTGGTTTTCATACTTCTATGAAAAGAGAAAGAAGTTTATCCTCAAAATGTGAAAACCACTTGTCCTCAATGTGACTACTTCAGAAAACAAAAGTATTGACATCTGGCATATGCTCTTTTTCCAGATATGAGATTCCACAGAATCAACAAAATGGCTGGAATGACTTTGTGTGAGAGACTAACTTGGCGCGTCACTCGAATTGATACAGACTGACTGATCAAATAGAGGGAGTCACAGATCAGTCGAAGAATAGAGGAGAAAGAACCTTCCCAACTGCCAATGGACCAGAGGAAACTATGCCACATGGCACACGGGCGACGGGCAGAACAGGCAAAATCTTCCAAAACAGGAAACTGGAGAGCAAAGGCCATCATGTGCAGGTCATACAGACTGGCTATGACCGGAGCTGGTCCTTAGCCAATCAGGTCTGGAGACGCTGAGTTTGGCGGTTACGCCCCAGCTCCTAAAGCAACAGGCACAGGGTAACCAAAAAGAGTTACAGGTCCACAACATTTTTGCATTTAAATTAATTTCTTTTGATAACAACATTAAAAATTTAATTTAATTTCAGCGATAGTAAAATTGTCATATTACCATTCTCGGAATATAGCTCTAGTCCGCTTGTATCTTTCACAGCCTGACGTAGAAACTTTACTCGGTTGGTTGGTCTGCCTTGTAAATTAATCAGCCACAGGTTCAGAATTCCGCTGCTCGAATTCTGACTAGTACAGAAAGACTAACATTTTACGCCTGCCCTTGCCCACTTGTACTGATACTGACATTCTCTGGAAATCGTCGCGCCTGCAATAAATATCTACTTATTCCTTATATCCCTGGTCGCCAGTCCAGACCTACAGATACCAGGCTTCGGTCCTACAGAGTGATACAGCATAGTTGCTGTGGTTGCACGCATTTTATCTCTCGGTCCAATTCTAACTAATTTAAAAGCATTCAAAACTCACCTTGAGGGCTTTTTATAGCCTTGGATGTGTTGTTTATTTGTTATTGTTGTTTTTAAAATGTTTAAATTAAAAAATGTTTTTTGATAAATGTATTTATTTTTAAATATCTGATTTGTCTTATTGCTTATTTCTTTCATGTAGTTCATCTGATTTTTTTGATTTTACTGCATATTACATTCTATTGGTGATGCACTTTGGGATATCTTTGCATGAAAGGCGCTATATAAAAATAATTTGACTGATTTATTGATTGAATGCATTTGACTGGGATTCTTCTTAAGACGCTATTGCTTATAAATTCAGTCTCAACTGAACAAAAGCAGAACTACATTTTTTTGTTTCGTGTGTCAAGACAGCCCAACACCTGATTAACCCAACAATGCACGCCTCAGACGTGCTAAACGCTGACACTGTGGTTTTAACATCCTGTGATAATGCCATACAGAAGCCGTGACAGAGCCCAGAATGAGAGAATGATCTAATTCTAAACTGTATGTTTGTATACACATCATGAAACTGTATTACAGCAACGTAGCCTAAATTAATAGGATGGAAACGTTCAACGGGATATTTTTACGATTTATACAGCCAGAAATCTAGAGCTGTCAGAGTGGTTCATAATCACTTTCTAAAGAAAAAAATGGCTAAATATTTGTATATTATAATTTCTAATAGAAATAAGAAAAGCCCAACAAAGTAATCCATGCCTCCTTCACTTCTCACTTTCATCTCAACACCAGACATACTTCTTTGTGCCTGTGTGCATGTGTGCATGTGTGCCTGTGTGCATGTGTGCTGGTGCCTATAGCTCTGTGCGTGTGTGCCAGTGTGCCTGTGTGCCAGTGTGCCAGTGTGCATGTGTGCATGTGTGCATGTGTGCATGTGTGCATGTGTGCTGGTGCC
>JAOVYW010003308.1:0-10287 GCA_025775045.1 Hiodon tergisus | reverse complement strand
AACAAATAAGGCAAATGTACATTCTCATGAGAAATGGATCCCTATACCATGAATATACGCTAGTGGAGTGGTGAATACACACATTTCATCAGGGAAACAAGTTATCAGAGAAATGCAGCCATTGCCAATAAAGCGTCTTTATAACTTTTTTGCATTCCTCGAGGGGGACAACAAATAGGAGCTGAAGGGCTGCTGCCAACAGCATTCAGAACTAATGGAAGGTGAGAATCTGAAAGAAGGTGAGAAACCCTGTCTACATTTGGGAATTATTGAATCCGCAAATGCCACTGTGCCGCTGCTGAGTGTTTCCTTTAAGACGTCCCCACGAGTGACTGAAATCCGAGACTCTGAGACTCCGATCTGCCGCCTGACAGGGAAATCCACTCAACCATTGTTAGAGCTTCAAAAGACCAGTTTTTCATTGTTTTGACATGCCGCGCTTCATAATTAATGGCACATTCCAAGATTCTGTTAAGAGGGAATTCATATAATGGGAAAGGGCTAAGCTGATGTTGGCAGGTTTAGGAAAATAATCTACTGGTTGTTTTCCTGTGCAGTTATTTAGTTTTAAAAAAGGACTGGATTATAAATATGGTCAGAAAATATTAAAAGGCATAAGGCATTGCCATTAAACTTTTAATTTACTCCTGAAAATAGTAGTTGGGTAGGATTTTGTTATGATTTTGATAATGATTCACTTTATTTTAGGAATTTAAAGTTAAATGGTGTAGTTTGTACTGTGTATTCTATATGCTAATATATTTTATACAAGTAAAAAAGTAAAAAAAACAATTTTCTTCTCTGGAAGCCTGTCTGTATACACACACATAATATGAACAGATAGCTTCACAATACCTTATATTTACTGTGTGTGTAAGTGGCTATAACAATTCCTAACTGTGCACAAAACCACCAAAAGCATCAAGATAAAGTGTCTCTGTGTTTTATGTAGGCTCTAGAGAAATAAAATATTCTGGAAATTCACCAATCATGCTGAAATTCAAATGATTAACTGTATTGCTTCCAGATGAGAAGTGCTCATAGAAGATTAACAATTGCCCCTCATATAATTAAACGGTTCAACACTTACAATCGTGAATGGAAAAAAAACTAAGAAAAGACCCTTCACCTCCTTTTTCTGTGAATCTCTCCTCTCCAGCCCTTGAAGTCTGTGTGGCACCTCATTAAGCTCTTCTATCGTCTTAATGAAGCCCCCCCACCTCATTCTCTTGACGTCAGCAATTTTACACCTCCAAAAAATGTGCTAAAGAAGTACATGGGCTATCGTGAACACACCCTCCGGTCTCCATTGATTTATTAAGAGTTTGCGTTGTGTTGATCTTAAACAACGAGCTTGGTGAGAGAGCTGGAAGAGGTGAGGCAAATGTTGACTTCCTGATTCCTCTAGGAAGTAAGTTTGTGGCTTGTGTGAGTAAAAAGCCAGAAGGTATACACTGTAAGACTCTCCCAACAAGAAATGTTGTTGCTCAATGAGGTCCACGTGATCTGTTTAGCAACAGAGGAGACATTCTGCACAACCACTGGGTAACCAAGCCACTAGAGTACAACTAGAAATCTAAAATCACATTACAGTAAAAAACTAAAAATAGAAAACTGTTCTGTAACATATATGACAGACTAAAACTCAAATAGACCTAATTAATTATCCATTAATCGGAAATAAAATTGATACATAAGTATTATATTGTAGCATTTTTCGGAGCGCTACTACTCTACTGGATTCAATTTACACATGCACTTACGGCCGCCTTGACAAAGGCGGAACTGGTAGTGGAAAGAACTGTGGAAAACAGAGAAAGCCCTCACACAAACTAGGAAAGCAGTTCACGGTGAGGGAACTAAATCTTAAGCACAAAACGATACAGCTAACTAAACTAAACTACAACACAATAACGTCAATAAAAGACGGGACTTTTAACACACTATTTGCATTATTAACAGTTCGGGGGCCAGGCTTCCCAGCCTTCCCATGGCCGAGGGGAAGCGCTGCTTTCCATCCCCGTTACAATATAAATTTTAAGGTCATATTTAAAACTAACTGGACAGTCGCTCTTCTACAGAGCATTAGGAGAAGAGGGTGAGATTACAGAGGATTATTTGCTGATTGGAAAGAAGGATGGTGAGCTGGACATTGGACGTCTGTCAGCAGAAAGACAACAGGAGCTGCTGCAGTGTCTGTCGAGTTCACAGACAGGCCAGGGAGAACGATCTTAGTCCAGCATCACACCAGTGATGCAGCCACAGGGGAGTAAAGTTGAGAAATCGAGTTTGCAGAGAGACCAACTACAAATAACTAGTTAAAACCATCATCATAAGGCAGGTAATGTTTTTAGGAGGTGGAACAAAGCAATTAGTTATCCCAGGATATAGTTTTAGAAATTCAGCTTTTTGTTTGTGCTAAACTATAAAAAGCCCTTAATAATAATTCATTATATCCGTCCCAGTCGACCCTGCCTCTGGAGCAGACAGTCACATAAACCCGCTGTTATTTGTTTAGATTTAGGTTTAGACCTGAGGGCCAGTGCACCAATGCTAATTAGTACCGTTCTGAGCCGTGAGCTAAACAGACCATCAGCTTTCCTATTTTAAATGTAAAGCTCCCGCATCTAATCTGTTTCAAACAAAACGACCTTGACTCATTTGAAAGTGTCTGTAGACCACGGATTGATGGATAAATGCGTTTTATACAAAGTGGGGACATACATTTTTTTCCCCCATTTCAGTTTTACCGGTTAAGGTTATGCTAAAAAACGAACAGATGCATCCACTCCTTATTCATCGTTGTTAACAGTCTATTAATTAATTAAGAGGTTAGATTTCTTTTGATGCTATTTACATATAGAGAGTAATAAGTGATATCACTGTGTGTGTGTTTGTCCTACAGTGAATATCAGTTTCATAAGACTAAAGTAAATGTGCCAACTTCAATGAATCACCCTCAGTAGCTAATATTCTACTACCATTTTCAAGCGTTTTTATTTGCCAGTTCACTTTAATTCAGTCATTACGAGAATAACAGTGTATTCCAATCCCCCCCCCCCCCCCCAAAGGCATAAATGAACACCAACACGCTGAATATGTTTACCCAAGGCGCATTACCGAATCTCACTCACTAAGGTACAGTACACAGGCTGCCTTGTTGCTTGTCGATGACCTCATATAGCCTCATAAAGCGCAGACGGGAGACATTAATATTCAAATGAGTTAAGGTCAGCAACACAATGATTTTCCTGTCATACAGGTAATAGCGTTCAAGCAAATCTTTGTGGTAAATGAAACGAGCTGGACATTTTATATTACATACTGATAGTTATATCGCCGTATTTCTGAGCAGTTCAAAACAGGAGACGCCTTTGTATCAAATTTCCGTATTTATGTCACTTTTTTGGGGCATCCCCTCGCGAACCGCTTTTAGCACCGTATTATCATTCATTAACGTGACACCATCTGTGTTCCTTTGAAGCAAACCCCGAGTCCACCGAACACAGTGAACCGCTGGCAAACTGTAAATTCACATAAAACTAGTTTCTAAAGAATAACGGCGATTTAGAAAACCTCTTAAACCATAGCCATAGACTCACGGTGGCATTTTTGTTGAAAGTATCCCACAGGTAGCCTACACAAAAAAAAAACTATATTTTTAAATATTCTTCTCTCGGACGAGCCTCAATGATCCTGAAAATCACAATTATGTTCTCCTAATACGCATAAACACTAATTTATGTACAGGCACGTTCTGTTACTGTTAAGAAACATATTGACTGTACCAGTAATAAAAATTATTTAATTAATTCGATATCATTAAAAAATAAGAAAACGTTTACAAGTGTCATTCATAACCGGCAGACTATTTCACTTTTTATCAAGAGGTTTTCTTTCAAAAGATGCAGTTCTGAAATTAAAAATAATTATATATTAGTCTCCCAATTATATGTTTTTTGAAATATATACTTAAATACAAATATATTATATATTATTATAAACAGACCACTTTTTCTAGTGGTCACTATGGGCTAAGTGATTCTGTAGTTATAGTAGCTATAGTTGTGATCAATATTCCAATAATTTTCCCCAGTTCCATTTAACGGAAACTCATACAACCGGCGTTTACGATGTACCCCAGGTATTCAAATCCAACTGCTCAACGAGCTAAGATTTACGGATAACCTCTCCAATAAAACCCGACTATAAAATCCAAACACCTTTTAAGCAAATTATTCGAAAAGCTGGAATTCTACACGAGCTTTGTTTAGAATCGCTTATGTATGGACATCCCGAATTGCTTGGCCGTGTTATATTTAATCGACCCTCGCAACAATTTATTTTAAACCTTGAAATTATAAATCTATAGAATTTTTGGAGAAAAAAAGGAGGACGCCAATATGGTTTTACACACTAAACATGTCTATTACATTCGCAATCACAGTTCACTGAGTGACCTTCATTCTTATCGACATAGCAAATTCCGCGTCTGCGAAATAAACCCGTCAACTATTGGCATCTTATTTACAATATCCCCGAACTGTAACATCCTCGCTACGTTGTCACCTTTCTTTTGAGTAGACCCTCACCATTGCAATTCTACCTACAAAACGGCTCCGCTCTCCCTCTCTCCATTACCCCTCCTCCGATGGCCTCTCTGCCGAGTATGATTGGATTAGAGCCGGTTACCCTTTCCCCTCTAACCCGGTGATGTTGGCTGTTTCCTGCTCTTTCTGCACTGCCGCTGGAGCCGCGTTGAGCATAGTAAGACGAGACACATTACATCTCGGATATCGGTAGCTCACATCAAAGCCAATAAAACTGCCCTACGCTGTCGCTCAACAACCAAATTCTCAGCAATGCGAAGGAAGTCCAGGATATTACTGTGCTTCGCCGTTCTTTGGGTGCTTGGCATCGCTTATTATTTTTATTCGGGAACAGCGCTGACTCGAAAGGTAGGATTTTTTATTTTTTCCTCGTGATGGTTAAAAGGTAGCTGTTTTAGCTAGAGCAGGAATCCAGGTCAGGGCTCTAGTAGAAGATAATGATACTTTTAGTTGGGGGTCATAATACTTGATTTATTTCGGTTTGGTTTCATATTGATAATATAATTGAAATAATTAAAAACAATTAAGCCGATGAAAACTATGTGCTGTACTTGACCATTATAACGCTTGCCCGTTTTTGTCTCAGCAGAAGTATCTAATTTGTTTAAATGTGGGTTTTCGCCTGCGTTTTATGTGTTTGTGTATAAGGTTACTCACTGCAGCTATTGTGTTGTCGACACTCTGGATCATGTAATTGTTTGGCCACTACTAATATTTAAATCAGCAATTTAAAACTCCCCCAATGAAACGTGTTGTTAGCGAAGACGGTTCTCAACAAGGACTGTCGGTGAGGGAATCGTGAGCATATCGCTGCAGTTTTGCGCAAAATAACGTTTAACCTTGTGCAGAATATGTTTTCCGTCGACTGATGTATGTGCAGATTTATAGCCTAGGTATATATTACAGTTATGGTTATCGTTCAAGAGGCTTTTCGTAAAGTTTCCCGTTCTCACGAATTAGCATGGATTCAGCCAGCTGTTTTCCTTTCTTTTCTTTTTTTAAACTTCAGCTTGTTTCGTGTTATCGCGTTTTGTTGGACCGCTTTCCTGTTCTTGGAACTGATTACTAAGACTCAACTGAGATCCCATGACGTGTGGAGACAATTATGATTTTCTAAATAAGTAAAGGCTATGAAGTTTAATAAATAAACGGCCAGATAATGACCGCGGAATCTCTCACCAGTCCACAGATTGCATTAACATGTCCACCGATACTGCGGTCTCGGTGCCCTCTTCAATATGTTCCTCCTTAACATATTAATTTGTATCGTTCGTGTAAAACGTGTGCAATTTCAGTATGGTGAAAACCACAACACAAAGCCACTCTGATGAAATCCACCAACTAAAGTTTTTATCTTTTCAGTTCTGCTTTCGAGGCTTTATAGCGTAAATAATTTGATGTCATCGGGCTCACCAGGTTTAAATTACCACTGTCTCCATCGTCGGCAACATAAGTCTTTCTTTAAATAAATTTTAAAAAGCCCAAAAATGTTTGGTGCCTAAGGTTTTTAAGCATTTAAATTAAAATGTAGGAGACATGGGTAGGGAACGCTTACCATCATATAGTTGCAAACTCAGTAGTTCTATTGTTTTGGAAATTCTGTATGAAGTATCTTTTTCCGATGCCGATCCAACCCGTAGTTATGTTGGTGCTGCGAAACGCTGCACCCTTTAATTTAAGATAGATGCCATGGAAAGACTGGGACTTGTTATGACAGAGACCTAATCTACATTATGGCACTACCTTTCTTGTTACATCTCCAGCTGAAAGACATCGGCCAGTTCAAATCACGTTACTTTGAAATGGTAAAATAAAATAAAAAGAGCGATCTCCGGTTTAGACGTGGGAAGTTTTCAGAATGAGTCGAATTTGATTTGAAAGTTTAAGAATGCACTTGGTTCACAGTAGCGTTACTTGCCTTTAGTTAAAAGGTGGCGAGTTGATGTAGTTTATGAGAGGAGATTAAAGGAGTCCTTAGCCAGACATTTAATTTTAATTAAATTATCTGATTGGTTTCCATAGTTGGGAGCGTCTGTGGTGCGGTGGTTGGGAAGTGACAACAATGCAGCTGACCGGCGACCTCATTCCATTCCGTTCCGTTCCGTTCCTAGCGTGTTGCTGTTCCTGCCGCCGCCGCCGCCGTTGCTGTTGGATCCCATCTGTGATGCAGCGTGTTATTGCTGCTGTTTAGCATAGCCTGTACTCCTGAGGAGAATGTAGGGATGATCTATTTAAATCCTTGTGATTGAGAGCTGTTGAATAAGGCCCTGAACCGTCTGTTATCGCCTTTGGTCTGAAGTGATTTACTTCTGTCCCTCCTGTTGCATGTTGTTCTGTGTGTTTGGAGCAGGTTGAGCTGCTTCTTCGGCACCTGAAATAGCCGCTTTCTTTTCCATATGTGATCAAAGTTAAACTTTGATAAAGTGACAGGATGAGTGGTATGAGCAGATTGCTAGTCTGTCATTATATGGGGGTGAAGAGAGGTGCTATAGCAAAGGGAAAATGCGCTGGTCCTGAAAACCCTGGCATGTGTTACTGTGCTTGTTTTGACCTTGGGTTCGTAACAGAATTTGGGACGGTCTGATTGTTCTCCACTAATTCAGTAGACTACATTGTGTCATCAGAATATAGGGCAGCGCCGCACACCACTTTTAGTTCCAAAAAAAAAATCTAACTCATGGGTGCAGAGGACCAAATAAGCGTACAGATGGAGGAAAAGCCAGAGGTATCTGTAACCAGGAAGAGGGTGACCGTAGTCCTGGGTGATGCTGTGTTAATTAAATTATTTTAATATTTGTGTGGACAGGGGTCTGTCACCTTCCCCTGCCTTTTACTTTGAATCCATTATTTAAAAGCCTGGATTTAAATCTGGGACTTAACACTGTCCCGCTTTCTGTCTGAGTGAGCTTAAGTTTTGATAACGTCAGTGTTGGTTATTTTGGGAGGGTTTGGTAACTCTTAGCTACTATTCTTTACACTTATAAGCCATCTACCTTTGGCATCAATGTTGAAGCTCAGATCTTTGAATCCTCTGAAAGAGGACGTTTTGTGAGAACGTAAATCATCTTAGCATTGTGACAGGAAAACGGCGTGAATTAGCATATGGAGGTTTAATGAAGAGGGTTGCTGAATCCCCTTGCCGTCACAAAACTGGACACGGCCTGTTTCAGTATAGAATACAATCGCTGTGGAGATGCGTGCTAAAAAGGCCATGCTATAAATTCAGACTTTTGCCTTCGTTTGCACAGTCCCCTAAGATGCATAATATAGAAAGCCATCTTAAGCAACAAAATAAATATCCAAAAAGAACGCCAGACTGCAAAGAAAGATGCACCGTCTTCAGGACAGAAATATTGGGTCCTTTGCGAAAATGTTTGGGGACATGGTTGTAATGTATTAGGTTTAAACCGGAATACTCGGACATATCTAAAACTTACCCCTTCCAGTTCTCTTGGCTTCGTGCTAACCGCTTGTCGTTTACCGCCTGGGTTCGCTTTTGTGATCCAAGCCCTACATCGAGGTTTTGGTCGGTTGCTGCTGTGGGGTAGATCTGCCGTCTGGTTTTTGTGTGTGTATTATGTGTGTTGCAGTGGAGAGAACGACAGTTTTATTTCTCTTGCAGCCACAGCTTAGATTGAAAGCAAGATCTGCTTCTAAAGAAGTTCCACACATTTTTTAAACGTGTAAATTCTGTCCTTTATTTCATGCCGAGTCTATGTCCATGCCACACTCTTGGGACGAGGTTTTGGATAGTCCACTCTGCATCTGTTTTTCCTCTGCAAGGTTAACCATGTGGAGAACACATTGCTTTTCTCAGTTGTGTTCCTTCCTGACCTTTGTCTTTTATGCCCTTTTTTCGTGTGGTCATAAACTGTCGGGGGGGTGAATAGGTACGGGAGGATTTTTTTAGGGGGTTTTCCCAAGAAACAACCAAACCCAATGCTAAACATAGTACAATGTGTTGGACCTTGGCTCAACAAGCTTGTAATCTTAAGGTGAATTTTTAGGTGAGGAAAAACTAAAACAAAATGACAACAACCGTAAAACCATCCCTTCCGCATCAACAATAGAATCAGTTGGCTGTTCTGCAGGCAGGCCAGGAATCCTAATGGCCACTAGCTGAAGATGTTCTAGGTCTGCCCAAAAAGGCAATGCCAATGTAATTCCAATGGACGGTCGGTATTGTTTATGAACAAATTAGGTCGATTCCAGTGTGACTTTCCTGTTCTCACATTTATAGCCTTTTAATAATAAAAATAGTCCAGATCAGACAATGGGACAATTTTTCTTCTTTTTTTCCACCATGTGGAACAGTCGGTTCTTGTGTGCTTCTCATGTAGGCTAGACAATAATCGCGTGAGGTAGGCCGTTTAAAAAGAATATTTCTGTTTTCGTTACATCCTGTTTGTATTTGAAGTCAGTGCCCTCTTCCAGTTTTGATGACGACAGGTGAAGTCATTTTTGTTTGACGGGTCAAAAATAACAACTGAACACACAAGGTGCGGTTCTCTTAGAATTGAGACAGTAGAAGAAGTCCTTTTTTTACTTTCATTGATGGAAGGGCATTAGGTGGAGCGCTTAATGCCTCTGGGGCAACCCGATTATACCTGTAGAAGCTGGTCTTGTGTGGGGAGGTGGTTGAGGCAACCCAGTGTAAAGTGTAGGCCTAGTGCTGTAAATCCTCTGCGCTCAGGAGCATGGTTCGCATGTCATACCTTTGGAAGTCAGTAGGTTTCCTAAGATTTAAATAGGTTCTAGGTTCTATAAGAACATTTCCAGTTCAGCCGGAGAAGCTTGGGAAAACCGTTTTTTCTGTGGTTTTTAATTATTGTTTGCAGCATTGGCGATCAATGTTGTTTTGTTTTAAAAAAATGTCTCTGAAATGTGGCTGATCCCTAAGCTGCCATTGCAGTCCTTGCAGGTAATGTGGAAGACAGATTCCTGCGACATAACTGAGCTCTGTTTGAGCTATGGGTGACAGAAAAGCCAATTAAACAGAAACATTGACTCGGGCTCTTTGTTTAAACTAAATATCGCCCCGATGAGAGCGACAGATTCAGGGCTTAATGGAGAATCCGTGACAGGTCTATAGCTTGTTGCATGTGAAGGCAGCGGCCCGTAATCATAATCGGCTGCTGTTTTATGGCTCTTTTCCGACTTCAGTGGAATCAACGGGAAGAGGTTCTGTTTAGTTTGGTGGGTGTAAGTTTGGCCCATATGTGTTGTTTACAGCTGTAATTTTAACACTCCAGAACGCACAATGACAGCTGGCCTGGGTTTTTCTGGGGACAAGGAATGTGTTTGACAAGTATTATTTTTCTTGTCAGAGTTGACATGACAAACATTGGATAAGTGATTCAGAAAGGAGCTAATGCCCAGGGGTTTAGAGCACAGTGCTGTTCACAATGCACAATGTGTGTATTGTTGTATGAACTCCGGTATCTTTAAAAGACGTACATGCAAGTCTCAGTTGTGTGTCTGATTGTTAATGACGCATCACTGTGTAACTGTTTAGTATGGTGAAATACTGTGCAGAAACTTGGTCCTACACTGAAGAACACTTCTGGTCTGGGAGATGAACATATAGGTCATTATAACGTATGGACTTCATACCATGCATGTCATGGCTCTTGGGCAAACTGGTAACTAATATCACAGAGGAAGGTGACAGATGTGC
>JAOVYW010003307.1:0-14174 GCA_025775045.1 Hiodon tergisus | reverse complement strand
GGAACATTATGCTCACAGTGTCTGTGTACGTCATTGAGAGGACAGGAACATTATGCTCACAGTGTCTGTGTACGTCACTGAGAAAACCGGGACGTGAAGCTCACAGTGTCTGTGTACGTTATTGAGAGGACAGGAACATTATGCTCACAGTGTCTGCTTTTTTCTCCACAGTGCCCAGTGAGTTGTGGCAGAGGGTTCAAACATCGTGACGTGACCTGTGTTGACGAGAAGCGTGGGCCACTGCAGGATGAAGCCTGCAGCCACCTGCCAAGGCCCCGGGGCCAGAAGGCCTGCAGGACCAGAAGATGTCCCGGCTGGAAGGCCAGCGGATGGAGGGAGGTAGGACAGCGCCCCCCAGAGCCCCACAGGTTTCAGTGGCGGCAAGGAATGTCATTCAGACTCCGGCATAGGCACCGTTAGCTAATAAACAACACGTGCAGCGAACTCAAAACCCCAGCTCCTTTTCATGCACGAGTTGGCGACGCTGGGCGGATTTGTATTCCTGTTCCCGCGTTTACGCTCCGCGCCAGTGTCTGTAAGAGGCTGAGGAATTTCCACTGTGCCCTGCACGTTGGTGGCCCGCCAGCCAGCAGCATCCCCACATGAAAGGCATCTTATTTGAAGCCTTTTGTCTTGAGCGCGTTTGCTCGGAAGGAGAGGCTCTGTGGGCGTCCTGCCGCCAGATATGGGCCCGTCTCCTGGACCCGCCGAAGCTCTGAGACTTTTCAGAGCCAGTGAATGCCCTGCCATGCCATGCCAAGCCAAAAAACCGGCTCCCTTTTCACGGAGGAATTAAATCCCCTGCTTTGTGCCAAGGGTTGGTTTCCCGCATGCATTAAGCTAAGTGGGTGGCTTCGCCCAGGACTAAGGTTTTGTCATGAAAAAGCTGCTTTTCATGGTTGAGTTTTTGTTTTGTTTTTGTTTCGTTTGGAAGGATTTTGGGTTGCACCATTGCACCCATGGAATAGAGAAAGGGGACCAAACCAAAGCGTTCGTACAGTTCAGAACCCTGAGGAATATGCGCCGCATTTCAGCTTTTGAGTTGTGATTCGTTAAATGCACCTAGGTGTTGACTTCCTGGGCGACAGACCCCACTTCCTGTCCTACCTAGCTCCGTACATGTGGATGAATGTAGAAAATGTAAGCTGTGTCAATAGCTTCGGATAATAAAGCGTCTGCTCAGGAACTGAATTGTTCAGCCCCACATATCCTGGCCCTCACACCAAATGCGCCGTGACGACCTTGTGTCTCTGATGCAGGGCGCCGCTCTGCTTTTCCTCCCTGAAAACCCAGGACGGGCCTGTCCTGTGTCTGGAAGCAGTAACGTTCTGCTCCATACCATCAGAGCTGCCATCAAATCAGTAACTGGATGTGCTCTACCTCAGCGTCCCAGTGGACCAGGCCCGGCGCCAGGAGAGTTTAACTCGGGGGAATTCACAAAACATTGGGGTTGCATTGTTTACATTGTTGCATTGAAGTTTATAAAACGCTACCGTCAAGCAATGTTTTCTGCCATATATTTTAGCATGTAAGTTAGCTGGAGTTATATAACTATAACAGGCAGTGCACTGCCTGAATCAAGGACAGATTCTGACCCAGAGGGACTGGTTCAGTGTCGGTGTTTTATAATAAAATAAGTTTACGAAACAACAAAATTCCCTTTTAGAAATTACTAAGTAAAGGAAAAGCACTAACTCTAAGAAAACAACCCCGTTTCCTGTAGCAGGGATCTCTCACTAACATTGAGTAACCTTCTTGCCTATGAAGACCCTGCCAGCCTAACAATCAATTTTTTCCCCCCCCATTAACTTAGGGTTGTGGTAATTTAATCAGTAGTTGCGTCGCTGTTTACTTACTGAATGTATACTGTGACTTTTACATGACTAGCTAACTAACATTATAATCCTTTTACTGTAAAATTAATCAACAACACTCATCAGCCACTGTCACACGTGTCTTCACCAATCACGATTAGCAGCATTATTCCGCTGCACAGAACTTCCTCTCACATGTACCTCACAGTTCTACTGAATGTCCTGCTCAGGATCCCACTTACGTTTGTAAAAACGCTCGTAATTATGGTCCTACTATGGTCCTGTTCGAGGTTGCATTCATGGTCACATTCGCGGGCGGCCCTGTTCATGGTCCTAGAACACATTCGATTTCAGAAAAATCGGTACATCCCACCTTTCTGCACTTCAGATGTCTGTCGTCACCACGTTTGACAAAAAAAAAAAAGTCTGATCTCCCCAAAAACAAAAGGGTATCGCGTGATCTTAAACTCTTATTGCCACCCCTTCCCTCACGGCCGGCTCCGTTTTGTCTCCTCGGAGCCCAGACAGATAACGGCTAAGCAGGTCTTTCGGTCCCTTTCCCTTTTTGTTTAGGCTTTCCGACAAGGTCAGATCTTTAGCTCGGCTACCGCGGAGATCGGCGGGCGCAGTAAGGAACCGTCACGGGGGGGGCACAGGAAGCGAACGCCGTGACGAGACTCTTGCTCAGGGTGGGCTGGAGAAAAGCCTTGACGGTCCGTCTGCGTCTGATGGGTTGGAGAGGTTCCTCCTTCACTTCACCGATATGCCGGTCGTTTAAACAGGGGCTTCAAAGAGATCGGAAGGCCTGATTAAACCGCGCGCGTTCTGAGCAAATGGCTTGTAAAGGAAAACGAATTAAGGCTTAAAGCGTGTTATCTTCCACCCATTGTTTCAGCACATCAAAGCGTGTCGTTTATTTATTTTTTTAAGCTGAAGACGAAAAAAGGGTTTAGTCAGGGCACGCCAGCAGGTTGGTTTAACGTGCTGTTGAACTTCGGAATGGAATAGTGGATGTGTGCCAAGGCAGTCGCGGAGGCCTGCATGTAATGTGTCGTAAACATTTTAATTAACTCGTTATTTTTTTATTCTGTTTGCTTTTCGCCTTAATGATGCACCGCTCAATGACTTTCCTCAGTGGCCTCGCAACTGTGAATATTCATGATGTAGTGTGCTGCGTTTGTAGGCTGGTTGGTATAACGGATTCCCATCAAAGGGGGGTCTAAAGAGCAGGAAATATTGAAGCAGTTAGCAGTATTTATGAGTCCTTTGACGTCGGTTTCACAGGACAGGGATGGCAGCGGATCAGTGAATAAGCTTGAACGCTGTTTAAGAGGTCCTTCATTTCCTGTAGGCAACCTGTAGATTTACCCACTGCTGAATGTAGTCTATCTGGGAGAACTAGGCACTGACCCTGATCCAGGCTTGGATGTCCGGTAACCGAGTTTCCTCAGCGACGGTGACGATGTCGGTGTGTTTTCAGTGCTCTGTGACCTGTGGCACGGGCGTCCAGGAGAGGGAGGTCTACTGCAGACTCAAAGACACGGGACGCGTCGGCGAGGAGCTGTGTTACCCCATCACCCGCCCCGCCACTGCCCGCCCCTGCGTTGCCTCCGACTGCCCGCGCGGCACATGGGCGGCTGACGGGTGGCAAGAAGTGAGTACCCGACAGCAGCCGCGCCCGTGTGCGGCCGTGCCCCTAACTCCTCCCCCTACCACAGTGTGCGGCCGTGCCCCTAACTCCTCCCCCTACCACAGTGTGCGGCCGTGCCCCTAACTCCTCCCCCTACCACAGTGTGCCGGTCCCGCCATTCCTTTTCCCATTGTCCGGGTCATCCACCAAACGCTCGCTGAGGCACAAACCGAGCTGTGTGGCCCGACTTCGGATAACCACGCAATCGGCGCCAAACGCTGACCGCGAGCGCTTCTGTGTGCGTTTAATTAACGTCGAGCGCGCTGTTTGTGAGCGGAGAGAGGTTTTTATCATCTTGTTAGTGTTGTTTTTGTTAGGGCCCACGACGTCTCCCTCTGAGAGGAGCCAGCTGCTTGCAGAGGGGAGCCACATTCTCCCGATGCGGAGGGTTCCCATGAGAACCACGCCTGGCGTGTCGTAAATTGTGACGACACCGAAAGCATGGACTTCTTTCTGTCCTGCTGTTCCTTGACTTATCTGCCCCCCCCTCCCCCCGTATCCACAATTTATTATGCCCTCTCCCTTTCATGTTTATAAATGCGCTCTGGGAGGGTTTGTGTCCACCTCGGCCATCCGGAGCAGTGTTCCCTGATCCTTAGTTTGGATAAACCTGTGCGAATAAAATGGGCTGTCTGGAACGTGCACACAGCCCTGGCAAGGATACACTGAAGGGGGCTGCCTGAAGGAAACCTAATCTTGTGGTGCAACACTGCCCCCTTTGGCCAGCTGAGAGAGAGAGCAATTGAGCTTGCGGACGCGGGGACGGTTTTTTTTTTTTTTTCCCTCCCCACTCTGAGAGAGATGTTGCAAGGAGAAAATTTTATGAGCCTTGCTTGCTTTTTATTCATACTTGAAAGAGTGCTGCGTTCACCCGTCGTTTTGGTGAGGTGACTTGGGCTTCCTTGGTCGTTTTAACCAGTGCAGCACCACCTGTGGAGACGGGGTGAGGAGCAGGAAGGTGGCATGTGTGGACAGAGCCATGAGTCCGGTTCAGGAGAGCTTCTGTGACTCGGCCTTGAAGCCGGCCCTTCATCAGCCCTGTACGGGAGCTCCGTGCCAGCACGTGTGGCTGACTGGAGACTGGGCTCAGGTAGGCTGCGTAGCTAGCTTCTCTTTTATCACTGTCTCTGTGGGGAATGGTAATGTCTTTAAGCTCTGCGTTGGACAATAAATATGAATTTAGCTGGATTACCAACAGCCTAGTGTTACTATGCAGTGGGACCTACTTTTCCCCTGAGAGCTGGATGGGCACTTTGTGTGAGTTTGTGAAGGTTATTGAGCTGCAGTGGTGCTCTTCACTGGCAGTGTTCCACCAGCTGTGGCCCAGGGTACCAGCAGCGGATGGTCTCCTGCTCAGCTGTGCTGTCCTCCCAAGAGTCTCACCCCTATGGCCCCCAGGCCTCCACCCACGCTAGCTGTCCCGGCCTGCAGCCTCCGGACACCAGGCAGTGTCACCTCAGGGAATGTCCCTCTGTAGCTTCCTGGAAGGTCGGCGGGTGGAGTAAGGTGTGTATGTGTGCATGTGTATCTGTGCGTGCATAGACATAAGAGTGTGCGTGACGCGAAGGCTGTCTGTCATGTGACGTGGGTCAGCTGTGCCCCGAGGTAAGCGTGTCGTCTGACTGGCGCCCGTGTCTTTCTGCACCATGTCCCAGTGTTCACAGACCTGCGGGGCTGGGGTGATGGAGAGGAAGGTAGAGTGCCTGACTTCCAATGACCTCCCGTCCAAAATCTGCAGCGCGACGGAGAAGCCGGAGTCCAGATCTGCCTGTCGAGAGAGACCCTGTAAGGCCCGTCTTTCCTCATCGACACAAACTCACCGTTCTACTGCGTGCCGCCAGTTTTGGCCAAGCACTCTTAACGTATAACGTATAATGTATACGTCTTAACGTTGCTGAAAGTACCAGTCCAGTTTATTTTCTCACCGTTTATCCAGGGATTTCTTAATCCTGGACACCAACTGGTTCAGTAATGGTGCAAAATTGCAAATGCGCCCAGGTGTGTTTGTTAAAAAAAAGCCGCTTTGATTTCAGGGTTAGAAAAGCATGTTTCCCACGTTGGCCCTTTTCTACACACCGCTCTCCGCTGAAGCCATGAATATTCACTCTGTCAGATCTGTCAGTGTGGGGTTTCTCCGGACGTGTGAGGCTCGCCTTTACTTCTGACCCGACCCTCAGGGCTGCCTGAGGCCCAGGCATGCATACATGAATTTTCCCCCCAGATGAGAGCTTTCAGATGCTAGAGCTGCTCGCCTTTTCCTTTGCCAAGTCAGGCAGGGGTGAAATTATACTGATATGCACAGATGACGGCCGTCCCTGTGGACGCCCATTAATGCTCATTGGCAAACCGCGACAACCCGCCCTCAAGACGACGGTGAATCCGTCTGTCTTGTGCGAAGCCCAGTGAAGGTTTCAGCACACTCGCTTACATTTCTCTGCTGCTCTTTTAGAAGAAGCTGAGTAAAACACAAATCTCGCGTTGTGTTCATCATCCTTTGTCTGTTGCGTCCGATTCCAGGCGAATTGTCTGCCACCTGCAGAGAGGTTCAGATGAAGGAAGGTGCAAAGGATGATGGGGAATACTACCTAAAAGTCAAATCAAGAATTCTTCAGGTTGGGGAAATAGTAGATCACGATTTCAGCGTTGTGCATTTCTAGTTATTAAGATCACTGATCGGTTGTCACACAACTTTTCCCGTCCCACAGATATACTGTTCTGAGATGCACTCCAGTGTTCCCAAGGAGTACGTGACGCTGCGTAGCGGTCAGACGGACAACTTCTCTGAGGTTTATGCCTACAGGTATGAGGTCACGGTGGTTCACTGCTGCGTACAGTCATGCATTTAGGAAGGTGTATGAGACGCGTGACGGGCGGTTTTGTTGCCAGGTTACAGGATCCGTTTGAGTGTCCCTTCAACGGGAGCAGGAGGCAGGACTGCGCGTGCCGGAACGACTACCCTGCAGCTGGGTACACGGTCTTCCACAAGGTCCGGCTGGACCTGGGCGCCATGCGGATAATAAGTGAGTCCTCGCCGAGCGGTCGCTGCGCGACGGAGCGTTAGCGGAACCACGCCTCCCTCCCCGAGGTGGTCCGGGATGAACTGGGTATCTGAGACTGAATGGCTAAGCTGAGTGTAATCCTCTCACGCTGAAAGGCGAGACAATCTCATTTCTACGGTGAGGGGGTCTCAGGGAAAACGGCGGGCTCCCCCTTCGCGTGCGCACGCCCCCATTGGCTGTTCGCGGTCCTATCCCCAGAGAGTGCGCACAGCGGGATTAACGCAGATGATGCGTGGGATGGACAGCTCTGGCTTCTCCTCCACCGCGGATCTGCTGCCGTCGGCACATGTTGGCGGCCCACGCGGCTGGGAATAATGACTTCAGGATGGCTTGGGGATAATGTAGCCTAGCGATTCCAGGAAAACGCCCGAGCGTTTCTGCAACACAGAAGTTCTGGCTGCGGCCCGCAGTTTCGTGATTGCAGCCTGATTGCAGCATTATCTTGTCTGTTTATCTTAGCCCACTGCGTTGTAACCATGGAAGCGGGAAGCGCTGACTCTGCCAATGCGAACGCGTTGCGTGCCCTAGAACTGCTATGCGTGCCTTTTCCGCCGAACGCCGGGGCTCGGTTGGATAATGACAGCAGCCTAGCCGGCCGTGGTCGGGGTTCCGGGTCCGAGAGCCCGGGTCCTTATTGTGGGTGGTGTTCTGTTCCAGCCACCGACCTTCGCTTCTCCCAGACGCTGCTGGGCCGGCCCGTCCCGTTCGCCACTGCGGGAGACTGCTACAGCGCGGCAAAGTGCCCACAGGTAAGAGGCAGGAAGTCTCTTCTCCACAAGAGGGGGCTCTTGCTTCATTAGGCATGATTGGAAAATGACTCATCAAAACCTGACACATGATTAGAAACACCTTTAGAAGGGTACTGACTCGTGACCTTCCGTAGGCAAGGAGCTCAGCTCCCATCAAACACCTTAATCTGCAATTGAAATGCCGGCCGCGGAGAGTGGGTTCACGTGTTCCCCGTTGCCGAGGGCTGCAGTATAATTGAGGCGGGCAGCTCAAATGCAGGCTTGTGGAAATGCTGGAGGCCAGCGGGGCTGTGTGGGGGGGGGGAATGGCAGGTGGGAGGTCCACACGGCCCGTGGTTCTCATCCAGTGTTCCAGAGGGTTGTCATGGCGCCCTGTTGTGAAACCTTGCATCTGGCTCAACGAAGATGAACGCTACATTTGTGTGCCATGCGAAGTTGGGGGGGAAAAAGTCTGTCGATTTGAGGAAAAAGTTTTGACTAAAAGAAGCTAGATACACTATATGAGAAACTGTCTTCGCAGCTTTTAATACCACGCTAATCTTACAGGGTCAGTTCAGCATCAACCTCACAGGCACCGGCCTGAGTGTGGCCGGGTCGACCAAGTGGGTTTCACAGGGTAACTACGTCAGTGTCAAAGTTCACAGGTCAGAGGTAAGGACGCCAGGGCCACACGGCCCACTTGTGGTTTTCTTGTTAGAATGTTAGAATGCAGTAGTATTGGTTAAACGTATTATAATGCATCACAGGCATTACAGGCAAGCTCTTAAGGAAAAGTTTCCCTGATCACTGTGTTTGAGTTGACCTTTGACCTCTGGATGCAGGACGGAGCCAGGATGTACGGCCGCTGCGGAGGCTTCTGTGGCCGGTGTCTTCCTCAGCCTCACTCCGGGCTGCTGGTCCAAGTCCTGTGAGGGAGAGGCGGAGGAAGAGGACTCCAGACTCCCCCAACCAGGGCGGCCGTTTTAACGGGGGGGGGAACCAGTAGGCTGCGTTGGCGATGTCGAGCCTCCTCCCATGGTGCTGTGGTCCCCTATGGCAGCTACGCGTTCGGAGCCGGACCGAGCCCCTCCGGGTCGTCACTGCATGCAGAACTGGCCCTGCATGTGCTCCAAATTAGATTTTGTCAACCCATCTTAGTAATTTATTTATCCTTACATTTTTCTCTTACCCTAAGGGGACCGATTTAGGAAACCTGCAAGTCTGTGTGGGCAACCACTTACGTGACGCTAAGATTGTCATTTTAGGAAGTTATTATTATTATTATTATTATTATCATCTTCATCATCATCAACATTATCATTATCCATTGCTCATAAAAATGTCACTTTTCAGTTTAACATTAGATTCTGGTTACCTATTATGCATAGTATGCTTAAGTAAACACAACCTAACCCACCATCCCACAAAATACACATTAATGATTTAATGTGTTCGCTTTTCTGTTAACTGCTCAAGTTTCTCTTCAACATCTATACAGGTCGTGTATTTTTAATGATCTTGATCTCTATGAAATTATATTATAACTGAAAGTTATATATAACTCAATCATACAATGTTCAGCTCAAGATGATCATGTATAAAACATCTGGACTCACAGGGTCAGGGTTAAATGGACTGACATTGAATCGGGGAATAAAATTGGGTTTATTCCACTGTTATGTCAGACGTAAGACAAAGCCTGATCGAGGCATCTGACCAGAAGGCAGCGTGCGATTGGACAAACTCCTGCAGCAGTCCCTCGCGGCGTGAGAGGAGTGTTGGAGTCAACGGCTGCCCACAGTCTCTGGTACTACAACTCCCAAAAAGCCACACGGCTGTATTGGCGGACGTTCGGTAAACCTTAAGTCGGCGAAAAGGGAGTCCTTGCGATCTATGTCAAGACTGAAGTTTTCATTACCAAAAGACTTGGTTAAGTAATTGAATCCAATGAAGAATTTGGTTTCAAAGCCCCTTTTGTCTCTTCCTCCCTCCCTCCCTCCCTTCCCTTCCTTCAGTAATGTATTAAATTGTCGAGATCTTTGGCATGTGATGGATCTGCAAAAACAATAAGTGTTTTTTAATCTCCCGGACACATCCCGTGTTTAAATGGCCTGGTGCTTGTGGCATGTCGACCCTACCTCTTTACATTTGTCTTGTTACTGTGTAAAATATTTATGTTGGACAATATTTATTCTGTAATGTCTTGTAGATAAATCCAGTGTTGACGATGGCCATCCCAGAAGCTATTGTGTTTAACGTTTGTATTTTAAAAAGTGTTATGTTTCACAGAGCGATTGTCACCACTAACTGGCTATGTATTAGAGGATTGTCTGTTTGGTGCTTTTAACTACTGAAATTACCTCTAAGACACTAAAACTGTAATAGGGATTTGATTTTACAGAACCTCTAAACTCAAGAGTCTGTAATCACACTTAATACCCAAAACACTTCGCAAAGTCTTATTCTCTTTAAAGTGTGAGTATTTAGCTTTAACCAAAGTTATTGTTCTCAGTGTAGGTTAGAGAGATCGTTTTGAATGATGGCCTTTTAATTTAAGGTGTGGTCGAACATTCAGCTGGCAGCCTGATTAATTCAGGCCCTCGTTAATGTTTGGTGGACAGTTATACTTTTGAGGTCTGTATCAGAAATTAAAGGAGTTCTTGATGCACTATGTGCTGTGAATTTTGTAGAGAAATTAAACTTGGAATACCATCTGGCTATTTTTTATTATTATTTTTTCTCTATTTTTATGGACATTAAAGTTCAGTGACTGTAGCGCTCGGCGAGGGTGTGCACAGTCCGAGACCGGCAGGTGACGGAGGCATTGGGGGAGGGTTACACCTTTTAATAGGCATTTTAAACAAACTTAGAGATTACAATAAACGAAAACCTCTAGAAACGGGTGAATCATAAACTTAAACGGTTCAAATCCTATAGCGTTTCACTTGCCACACAATCCAGCCCCTTCCAGTGCCACACTCTCTCCTGAGCCAGCTTTGCCCGCTCTTTTAAAAGGGCCTGGGATTGTTGGCACCTGAGTGTGATTACCATCAGTGGAACCACGCTCGGGTGCACAACGAAGTCCTATTAGAGGAGGGCGTGGTCCTCCCTCTCAGTGTCGCTGTCCATCACAGCTCGAAGGCGTGGCCGCCGGCTGCGTGCCGCAGTATCTTATAAAGTATTTGTCTGTTTTAATGTTACATACTTGAAATGGAAAACAGGTGTTTGAATATAAAAATAGGCTGTATGAAATAAGGTGCTTGCTTGCTGCTTATTATCCAAAGATAATGTTTTTTAATAGAAATCAGTTCTTTATGTATCTAATGTATATGTTTGATTTTTGTACTGTGGTAAAAATGTTACAAATGAGGAAATGTTTCAGATATTAGAATTCTGCCTTATATACTAACGGTGATTGTAAAAAATATATATATAAATAAAATAATTTTTTAGCTCATATCTATTGGTATGATTATTTACTCTTATTACTGTGTAGGAATTTAGTTACCCTTGGGCTGAGATCCCCACTAACAGGTTGTGTTAGTGTACACTCTCCAAATGAGGATCCAGGTGCAATTCCCAGACAGCTGAATTATATAAAATATTTAGGTATACGATTATACAGTGACGTCACAGTCCATTGCAAACGAGCTCTACTACTCTCAAATCTCACTAACTAGGATATAAATTAAGTATATATTTTTAGACAGATGTGGGATTTATTTTAAAATATTAGGTTGGTAAGACTACTAAATAATGGATAATGCGAGTAGATTTTTAGTGTGAAATTTTATCATCTGGAAATGAAACTTGGGTCTGTAATTCAACCATCTGCGTAATAAATCAATTTATTATTGAGCTATTATTTGCACTGATGTTGTTATTGTAGGCAGCTTATTTAGTTTTAGCAATATATTGATTTTATTACTGCAGTTATTTGTTTTAACTACCCACAGTTTGGCAGGAGGCAAACGGATTTTTTGCAAATAACATTTGATTTTTGCACGCCGCAGAATTTCCTATGACCACACGGGGTCAGTGAAACTTTTTTATTTTTACTGTTGTTCTGTTGCCTATTTGAACAAACTGAACATTCTTTACACAACAAGGTGGCGGCATACAGTTTTTTTTTTGTTTTTTTTTACTTTCGATAAAACAAGGTAGCATCATTCAAGTTGCATTTTTTTACTGGAGTTAATATTTGAATTTAATGCCTGTATATTTTCCTTTATGCAAATGGAATACAATTTTTAAAAAACTGCATGCATTAAACTACTGTAGATGGACATATGCATAGTCCTCTTTCCAAATAAGGCAAATAATGAGGCAAACTGTTCTTTCCGAGAAAACATTTAACAGTTTATATGTTTCTTACCTTATTTAACTTCATAGAAGTGGGAGGATTCCCAGCAGGCTTGTACTGCTGCTGTATATAAATGGTTAAAATAACTATCCACTATTCATGGTACCTATTTAATATTCTTTAGCAGTCGTTCTAATAAGGCAACACTGAACATGATTGGCGTTTAGGGGGAGCACATTCTCCCTCTAGGGGGCCAGGATGGTACCCAGGCACTCACTCACATAGAGAGCTCAGAGGTGAAGGCTGGGTGCTCAGCTTTGCTCTGAGGAGAGTCTGTTTGTCCTGATGAAGATGGAGAGCTGCCTGCTCATTCTCCTCCTCTCCTCCCTGTTAGCGATTACCAGAGCTGGTAAGTAGCGTAATCTGCCTCTTATTCTGCTGGTCCACTCACAGACAAGGACAGGAATCAGTCTGTTAAAGTTGATCTCAAAACACACCTGTTTCATTTGCCTGTAAATTCAATTCCTCCTCCTCCAGTATCATTACAAGAATTCGTAAATTCTCGTAACCAGCCTACGCTGCTGCGAATCGCCGTGTCATCAGGTCTTTGATGGAGAACACAATGACGAAAGCATATGTATAAGTGTGTACGACCCACGATTTTAACAGTTATATATTATTTTTAACATTGGAAGGGTATCATTCTTGCTTGTAATATTTTATAATTTTGTTATAAGTTCATATATATATATGTGTGTATATAGGTATACATATATACAATTATATATATATATATAATTATTATCATTATGAAAACTTTTTTGAAGTCTGTATCAGAAATGAAAGATTTGATGCACTATGTGCTTTGAATTTTGTAGAGAAATTAAACTTGGAATACCATCTGGCTTTTTTGGCACAAAGGCCACATAAAGTCATAAATGCAATGCTGTAATGCAAAAATACCTGTGTTTCTGCCACTGAGCAAAGCAATATCCCAGTGCAAATGGGGTAAGCCCCCCCCCCCCCCCCCTCAGAATCAATTTGAGAAAAATATACGAGTATGTTATATGAATTGCGAAGCATTACTAATTTGATAAGTTTGGTAAATGTACTGCTCTGAAGGAGGTGGTCTGCTGTTGAAGACAGCTTTTCTACGAAAGAAGATGTTTATAATTGCTGCTGTCCGTGGTCCTGATCAGATGAGTCAGTTGATGCTGATCGCCACGGTGACAATGTCCACTCTGAATCAAACGATTTACTGATGAAGCTGATCCTACCCTGAGAATTACTTTAGCCATTGGTACCGAATAATAGCGTCTAAAGATCTGCCATTGAATCATAAATTTGAGTTAACAGTAGTAAAAAAATACATTTGGAGAACAAAATAAACAATTTTAGCTTAAAAAATAACTGGTTCTAATTCTAAAATAAACTTCTAATTCTGTCTATACAACACCCCCGAAATCTGACAGCCGAAAAAGGCATTTATCCCGTAGAGTACTTGTGTAATTCTTTTTAAATATCAGAGCGCTGTTTTTTGAGTACAGCATCTTTTGCACTCAGTCATTAGAAAAAAAATTGGCTAATCAACATTAAATAAATAAAATACCAATTAATGCAAAAAACTTAGATATGCTAAATGTAGACTCGTGTTACATAATTACAATGTATAATTAGTATGTTTTTTTTATGTATTTATATCTAGCTACGAAAGTCGCACGTTATGTTCAATATATCGATTCCTTATGTGAATTAAGTAACATAATTAGTATGAAGCTATATGATTCAGGTCATAGGAATTCAAATGGATCACAGGACAGAAGTCGTTTCTCTTGGGCTTTCTGAATCATGGCCATTTTTATTTAATAATTACCTATTTAAAAATACTGAACTCATACACCGTGGATAGAAACTTCTGAACCTGGGTTGATTTAGCTTTGGGCAGAGTGTACATGTAAGGAAATCAGAAAACTGACTGTCAAAGGATCCCTTAAGGACCATTTGGGAACTAGCTGTTGACTTTATAAGATACACCAGAGGGTTTTTAATCATAGTTACGTAAGGAAATAATCTATTAAAAAACTTTTGAAGTACTTTCATTCACTGAATTAGCAGACCCTGTGTCTGGAAGCCTGTTGCTTAGCTTGTTATGCCACTCAAGGGGTCCCTTCAGGACATTTTTTGGAACTATTGACTTTAAAACCCCTCTGTTTTATCTTATAATCTTAGTTTCCGTTGGAACATAATATTTAATATTTGGTTTTAACAAACCACTACCAAAAAAGTGGAAGCATATTGAATTTTTAACTGAACAAAAATTTGTTTTTGAGCCACAGGGGGGCATAATGCTTATATTGTTTTGACCTCAGTAAATGTTTGATTAAAAAGTCCCAGATTAAACGTATTCATTATGATGGGGTTAGAATGAAACCCTGCATGAGATATTACATCCTAAAGTACTTATAATAAAGATTTTTAAATATATATTTGTATATGGGCTTAAGGGTGCAACCATCAACTTGGTTAATTAATTCACACTCATGTACATCTGTGCCACCACAGTAATCAAAGTAGAGGGAA
>JAOVYW010003305.1:0-10751 GCA_025775045.1 Hiodon tergisus | reverse complement strand
GCTTCCGCCGCGCGGTTAGCTTCCGCCGCGCGGTTAGCTTCCGCCGCGCGGTTAGCTTCCGCCGCGCGGTTAGCTTCCGCCGCGCGGTTAGCTTCAGATGCACTCAGCTGATGATGCGCGGGAAGGCGGGCCCGAATGCAGTCTTTCCCCCCTTTAGCAGGTGAGGCGACACAAACACAACAGGAACTCACAGCTGGGCTTTTCATCAGATCTTCCTTTCGTTGGCCGAAGTATGAGATATGCTGGCAGAAAGAAATCCGCATTCCGAAGGTATTTCTCTTTCCAATGTCAGTTCATTCCGCCGCCCTTCAGCTCCCCGCTGTGTCACTGCCACAATTGCGTTAGCTATCAGAATAAATTATTATCCTCTTCTGATGGCGCACTCCAAACCTGATTCACAGGACGCAGTAAGTAGCTATTCGAAGCTTCAATGACAGAAAGAGAAATCGGTAAACCGTGATTTGACATGGCAATTATTACATGACAGTAATCCACAATGGGTCCTCCATTAGGGCTTTCCCTGCTTTCAGTCACCATTTAAAAATTGTTGTAACTAAATGGTTCCGTGGGGTTTGTTTTTTTAAATAACACTTGAGTATTCGGTATTGGAAAAGAAAACGACATCGTTGTGTAGTGCTCGACTGGGAATGGAGGCGTCTCTCAAAGCCGGGTGTCTTTCTGCTTTGAAATTATCACAAGTAAATAAGATTCAGTAAAAATCCAGGCAGCTGCAAAAATAAACTAGAAAAGATCAAACAGCCAGGGACAGGAAGATGGCGGATGCCACGGGGCCCGGCGATCGGCGAATGGGCCCTTCCAGCTCCTCCAGCTCCTCTCTCTATCATGCCCGAGGGCCAGTGTTTCATCCAAATGTGCTGGGTCTCCTTTTCTAACCCTCTACAGAGCTGGCTTTAATCCTTGTCATTTCCACATTTGATGCGCTGACAGTGTTGTCGGTGGGTGTCTTGGTTTTTGCCAGGAAGCCAGGAGCGCGACCTTCCATATCGGGCTCGTGCGCCGGTCTCGCACGCCTTACCCTGGAAAAATGTCAGTTTTCACATTTTGTGATTGTTTGGAAATATTTTGTGGAATTTGAACCCAAGTTGTGTTTGTGTCACAGCTCAGCGCTCCAGGGTTGTTAAGGATCGCTGCCTCTTCAGCGGCCGAGCGTCTTGTTGCCTCTCAAAAACGCAATCCGAGCCGTCGCTAAACGGTCACTTCCCTTTAGCAACCTGGAATGTCTGAGCGTTTATGCCAGATCTCATTAGAACTTGTCTTACACGTCGGATCTTACAAAGGTGCGACGCGCTTTCCTTTGCTTCAGACACACAGGACACACCCGGGCTCAAAATTGTTAGCTACCTGGTCGAGTTTCCGGAGAAGTTAGGGCAACGCATTCAGCTCGTCTCCACCGACTGGCTCTCCAGACTGGGCCAGAGGGATCCATGCTAGAATCGGCTATTCCGACCAAGGGTAGCTACAGCGAAGCTAGGCTTCCAGCCCATAATCTCTACTCTGTCGAAGGGCCTGACACTTCTCCAGCTAGGCAAGGCTCTCCCGGTGGTGGTGTTCCAGAGGCTTCTGGGCCTAGTGGATGCAGCTTCGCTTTTCTTATTCCTCCGTCACACACGCCCCTCGGCAAGGCTGTGGGGAAACCCCACACGTGCTCACACGCCCCCTGCAGGCTGAACGCGAAGAACACACACGCACACGCACAGGTGAGATCAGCAGCATGTGCGGTAGCGTGAGACGCGCGGGTTCGTGCGTAGCCCTGTAACCATCCTCGCGATGGATTGGGTGCACTCAGCCATTAATGAGGGTTCACATTGGGTTATTATAATAACCACGGTTCCCTGAAATTGATGTATTACCCATGAGTCTTTGCGGTTGCCACGGTGACTCAGAAGCGAGTAGAATGGGTTTCGTGTCTGCCGTACTTTAATACGATCACGTACGACATGCTCTCCCAAGATCTGGCATCAATGCTCAGGTATTACAGGTTCTCAAAGAGAAATAACCCCTGAGTGATGGCTACTATTTATGTTTCAGGGAACCGCGCTTATGATGATAACCCAACGTTTTGCACATTTAGTGGCTGGCGACAGACAAAATGGTGTATTTTTAATTCTGGATAAAAAGCAACCGTGGATAAGATCTTTGCTGTTCTCTGTGATGAGAAGGAACCCATTATAATATCAAATTGCTTTCAGCTATTGGATAACATGTTTTTGTATCATTGAGTCCTTGAAAACATTTATTTTTTACGTTTTGTTTTGTTACTGAACCAATCGCATCCACAGAATGGACAGAGTTGACCTTGACAAACACTTGCAGAATGTAGTCTGTCAGTTAATTCCTGGATTGGTTTGGAGTTGTTTCAGTTTCCTTAGCCATGTTTCGAATCATTTTAGTACTGAATTTTAAAGTCCCCTTTACCTGCAATGACTTGAAGAGACTTTATTTAGTGGGAATTGCGTAGGGTGGCTTTGATATTTCCTGTTGTTACCCTTAATTACACTGTTGCATAGGGAAAGGACCTACGTAGGTTTGATGTAACAAGATCTTCGGGAGAATCGTTCAGCTACTGTAAGGCGAAATCTGCAATGCCAGCTGTTTTTTTTCTGGGGCAGTGTCTCTATATTGTTAAGGTTTTTTTTTTTTTTTTAATAACGTGCTCTGGTTAATTGTAGAACTGAGTAAAAATTTCTGTGTGATCCCCAGTTGCACTTGTCCTCATTATTTTGTGTGCAGAATGTTTAGTCAGCAGAAAAAAAATAACTTTTAATCCTCCCAGTCAGTCTCCACGGTCTCTTCCGTTGTTTACAAAACCTAGCTGAATTTGTAATGAATGCTATAGTGCTGTTGAATAAATCGATGTATCTGATTAATTTTTTTGCATGAGTAGTGTCCCTCCACTCCTGCACTCCAGAGACCACTGCCAAGTCACCTGACTCTGACGGTTTTCCTTGCACTAGCTTTCTAAGGCCTCTATCCAATGTCGTCGTTCACTGCTCCGCTGTACTGACTGAATAATTCCTCAGGGGTCCTGGGCCAGTGACGCGGCGCTCTCTCCCCCCTGACGCAGCACGCTCTGACGCAGCTCACCTGACCTTGTTTCCGTCATGTCCGCAGTGGTCGGAGGAGGCATGCGCCGCTCACCTGACGCAGCTCACCTGACCTTGTTTCCGTCATGTCCGCAGTGGTCGGAGGAGGCATGCGCCGCTCACCTGACGCAGCTCACCTGACCTTGTTTCCGTCATGTCCGCAGTGGTCGGAGGAGGCATGCGCCGCTCACCTGACACAGAGGGACGGTTACCAGGCGACAACCCAAGGACAACTCAAGGATCAGCTCTACCAAGAAATTATCAATTACTTTGACAAGGGCAAGGTAAGAGCGATGGCTTGGGTGAAAGACATCAACAACAACAGAGGTTTATATATATAAAATGTGTGTTTTTAAAGGCATTGATAGATCTGGGCTTTCTAACTTCCAGGTGCAGTATGTTGGTGTGTATGTGGATGGTCTCGGTACGGCCTGTATTAAGCTCGCGGTGATCTCGGTACGGCCTGTATTAAGCTCGCGGTGATCTCGGTACGGCCTGTATTAAGCTCGCGGTGATCTCGGTGCGGCCTGTATTAAACTCGCGGTGATCTCGGTACGGCCTGTATTAAGCTCGCGGTGATCTCGGTGCGGCCTGTATTAAACTCGCGGTGGTCTCGGTACGGCCTGTATTAAGCTCGCGGTGATCTCGGTACGGCCTGTATTAAGCTCGCGGTGATCTCGGTACGGCCTGTGTTAAGCTCGCGGTGATCTCGGTGCGGCCTGTGTTAAACTCGCGGTGATCTCGGTGCGGCCTGTGTTAAGCTCGCGGTGATCTCGGTGCGGCCTGTGTTAAACTCGCGGTGATCTCGGTACGGCCTGTATTAAACTCGCGGTGGTCTCGGTACGGCCTGTATTAAACTGTATATAAAACCCCTTCCTCTGCTTTAAAAAGTTGTTTCTCTTGGTCCCATGTTGAGCACTCAGTATGCCTCAATAGGCTTACTTAGAATGAATTCTATCGTTCGGAAGGCTATAGATAAACAAATTAAGTGCATTTGCTGGAGAAGTGTTCTATGTCTTTTCAATTAAATAAATAAAAAAGAATTTCATGCATGATGTACAGACCGACCAAACCAAAAGCCTCCCTGATCAGACAATGCATTTTGTGAACCATTTAACAAATTCAATGCGTTTATTTTTAAATAGTTTACTAATTTAAGCTGCGTGTCTTGTTTGTGCCGTTTCTGCCTCAACAACATGCTCGTTCGCATCTTTATTGGTATTTAAAAAAAAAAAGACACATTTATAATTACGTGGATTAATACTCAGTTTGCCGTGTTACACCTTGCTCTCCCTTTATGAACCAGTCTGTCTATTTAAGGAGGGTTTAACAAAGAGTGTAATCCTGTTGCCGAGAAAATGTGCGATAATTCAGTGTGTAATACACTCGGATGAGAATCCAGCAGGCTGATATTCAGAACCACTGGGTTCAGCCTTTGTGGCGGCATGGTAAATACAGGGCTGGGATGCTAAGCGCCGCTCTCATGCTAACTGTCGATGACGTCTGTCGTCCGCAGGCTGGGATGCTAAGCGCCGCTCTCATGCTAACTGTCGATGACGTCTGTCGTCCGCAGGCTGGGATGCTAAGCGCCGCTCTCATGCTAACTGTCGATGACGTCTGTCGTCCGCAGGCTTGGATGCTAAGCGCCGCTCTCATGCTAACTGTCGATGTAATCCAGCATCCAATTTAGATGCACTTTTTCACGAGATCGTATTTATAACATCTCAGATTTACTTATCCTTAACTCTGCTCTGAAGGGGGGGGGGGGCAAGACAGTGTCAATATAGAGTAAATTCTGAGAGATTTCTTTAATTTAATTTTTTTAAAGCAAACATCTTGTTTCCTTCCTAAATAGTTGTTCATATTATTTGCAGTTTATTAGTGTAATTTGAGCAAATCATTGTTTGTTTGTTTTATTTGTAAATTTACTTTAACCAGTTGTTTTGCTAACAATTATAGCTAACACTGCTTAACGGAAGTATTCCACCATTTCTAAAGCAAAAAGTCAGCGATGATGATTTGTGTTAATGTGTGTTTTTCTTAACTAGATGTGGGAGGAGGCCATCATACTGGGAAAAGAACTCGCGGAGCAATATGAGAATGAAATGTTTGACTTTGAGCAGCTAAGTGCCTCGTTAGTAAGTAGTAATGTTACCTTTGTGGGGTTTTTTGTGGTTTAAAAAAAAAAAGTAATTTTAAAATCGGTTTGATCAAAAATGATTTCTAAAAGTGTTAAATGGAGAACAAATATAAAAATGTGTGTCTGAACGAGAACTACTTTCTCCTTAGCGGAAGCAGGCCCAGTTCTACGAGAACATTGTGAAGGTGATCCGGCCGAAGCCGGACTACTTTGCAGTGGGCTACTATGGACAGGGTTTCCCTTCCTTCTTAAGGGTAAGAAGTCTGACGAAATCTGCCACCAGACGCGGGGAGGTTGGTGAATCAGTCTGGCTAGATTCTTCCAAACCTTGGCAGGTTTTCGAGCTCCCCCCTCACTTTTACACTCTGCAAGCTCCGCAGCCTGCGATTGGAGGAGAAGCACGTCCAATTGTTCACTTCCTCTGTGCTCTTGAAACCGATCACGGCTGTCAGAAGACATGATCTGGGTTTGAGTCGGGAAGTTCCTGCTCGAAGGGCTCTGCTGTCTGCGCTCGGACGAGTGCCTTAACCGACTGAGCCAATCGGGAGACCTGAACGTCTTAAACGTCACTGGGGCTATTTAAACTCTTTTTTGGCACCCGTCCTATGACAGTGTTTAATTAACAAGCCAAAAAAAATCAAAACTGACAAGTGCTTTTGATATGATTTTCAGATACAGACTATAACACTCTACTGAGAGTGTCTACTGAACCACTCTGTCTAGAACAACCTCTCTCTCTCGCCTCACTCTTATACAGAATTATAGCATTTCACTATATGCAGTTTTGCACCTCAAGAGCACTGGGGTAGCATTGCAAAAACAAATTACATAAAAACCTTGAAACGAGTGAACTTGACGCCCTCCTCCTGGGTAATTATGGTAAATGATGGCTTTAATTTATAGGGCAGTGCTGTGTCCATACCCATTACATTAAATGTGCTGTACTTCTGTGTACGACAGAGGAGCTGCATTTACGTGTCAGCGTGTGAGTTCTGTAGCCTGGGTGTGTAGGACGGGTGCGTACCTCACGCCTGTGAAGTCCAGGTGAAGGGGAATTTGAGGTTATTGTTAATGTGGAGTTTCCTATCAAACATGAAATCCCGAACCATCGCTAATGAATGATGACCACAAAATGATGTATGACGAGATGCGTCACATTATTCTCATTTCCATTCTCATTACATAACATTCTCTTTCCTGCGTTGAAATAGTCTGCCGTTTTGAAAGCCTCGATTTGCGTAGTCGTCCTTCAACCCAGCGTTGATGTTTTCAGCCATTTGTTTGACCCTCGACCTCCCCGCGTAATCTTTGACCTTCGACCTCCCCGCGTAATCTTTGACCTTCGACCTCCCCGCGTAATCTTTATCGCTCACCCTCCCTGCCCCCTCTACATTTTTGTCGATGGACATGCCCTCTGCGTCCTCTGTCGTGGAATCGATGACCCAGTGCGATTTTTCCAGGCCGCAGTGGCTCCCCGGCTGACCAGCCCGTGATCCCCCCCCCCCCCCCCAAGAGAAGCAGAGCCCCTTAGGGATTCCGCCAGCATTGAGCGGTCTGAGTGTAATTATATTATCAACACAAAATATGTTTTTTGATTAGAGGGTCCGCCTCGATGGATCTCTAACGACCTCTGCCATCTTCTAAAGGTCGTTTGACCGATAAATTCTATTTTATTGAACCACTTCAGCCGCTGATATGGTTTTGTTAATGAAATGGTTAGGAAAGAAGCCATGGCAGTTAGTAAATGTAAAAGATTGAACCGGGGTGGTTCATTTCCAGATCATGGTGGCTCCTGGCGTTGTTTCTGCTCATCACCATGAAACCGCAGGAGGTCGAGGCTACGCCGCCTGGATCTTAGGGCCCAAACCGAAAATGCCGTCCAGAACGTCATCGCCGGATACCTTCTTTAATGCCTCAGCGCAACTCAGCCCCGTCTGTCCCCTTCCTCATCTATTTTCAGAACAAGATTTTCATCTACAGAGGGAAGGAGTACGAACGGCGGGAAGACTTTGAGGCAAGGCTGTTGACCCAGTTCCCCAATGCAGAAAAAATGAAGACGACCACCGCGCCCAACGAAGACATCAGGAACTCTTCTGGGCAGTGTATCCTTAGCAAGTGGTGTGAGCTTCTGTCCTTCAAAAAAAGTTTCCCTCCCAAATTTCTTTCCTTAGTTTTCCCAGCAGTTTTATGGGTTATGGAAATTTGGAAATTTGGCATCTGAAACGTTTAAAAGTAAACATTCTGGACCTGATTTCGTCACGGCTGAAATACCTGGGCTACTGGACAAGAACTTGGTGAACCCAAAGTGAACAGAAATCAGCACAACAACATGCCAATGAAATACAGTCTAGGAAACGGTGAAGCGCGTTTCGTCTTCCCTGGGCCTCTGGGTGTGTCATCCGCTGCCCAGTGTTGATGTGTTTTCCTGAGCGTCCTTTCCCAACAGACATCCAGTGCTTTACAGTGAAGCCAATCATGGAGCTCCCTTCTAAGTTCCGGAACAAGCCGGTGTCAGAGCAGATAGTGAGGTAGGGTGGACATCTCCCCCCCCCTTCTCCCGTTTGTGTCTGTGCACCGCGGGGTTTACTTCTGCTGTGCTCTCCAAAGATCGCTGCCCCGCCAATATAACTTGTCTGCCTGTTAACTCTTTGGTCCGTTGTGGTTCGGCGCAGAAGGGGTTAGGTGGCGTTTACGGGGTTGTGCATTGTGGGATAGAGGAAAAACCTTTGTTGGGGCTAAAATTATACAAGAAAATATAGGTCTGCCCTGGTCTTATCTTCACTTTACAGACTAATGATAATGTCTGGGTTAATGTTCTATGGTAACATTAGTCTTAATTAGGACTGGGATTTGGAATCATTTATATATTGTTTGCTTTAAGGTAATTTGGTGGTGGTGGGGGGGGGGGGGGTCGAACATTCAAATGAAACTAAATAAGTCAAATCAACCTGTGAACTGCAGCATTCTCTCTTATAAGAACAAATTCACATCCCTCATATACCATTGAATTTCCAATCTGTTTCAAAGTTCAACTGCCAAATTATATAAATGTTTGTTCTAAATAATATATCTGGGCTATTTTTCTTTTAATGGCCACCTGTTGTTTCAAACCAACCTTTCCAACTCCATCAGTTGCTTTTTATTTAAATGAAGCCATGATGTTTACATTGCATGAGCCCGACTTTCATTTGAAGGAGACTTTGATTTTCCGTCAATCATTTGACCCGCCCTCACGTCGAAGATACCGTGTGTGGCATGAAGACGTTCAAAGATGCGTACAAAGCAGGAGGTTGTGCTGGTACTTGGCAGAGGAGGGTGGACGGTGAACGTTTCGTCTGTAAAATGTGGTATTCGTTTTGCTTCTGAGTGACGCGAGAGAAAGAAAAATACCGTCTTTTAAATCAGTGTCTTTCGTCAAGGGGAAAACAAATTGGCCCATAGAAAGTTTTGGCGTAAAATTTAAAACGACTGACTGGTATTTGAGCCTATCTATTGTATACATTTTACAGATAATATTTATTTATTTCCCTAATGCATTGGGTATAAATAAATGCTTATTATAACCCAATATTAATCAGATTAACGTTAAAATCCCCCAAATTTGAATTTGAATTGCGCCTCATTGTAAGACCTATTTCGGATTGCGGTAGTCTGTTAATCGTCAGGGGAAAACAGCCCAGTTGGCAAACTGATCGGTATGTAAATGTTTTCGGTGTAAATGGGGAATGACCTAATTTCTGTTTGGTCGTTGATAACTCCCGCCCCTGGAGTCACGCATTCCTGCACCTGAAGCGTTATCGAGCTTCCGCGGCAGAGTAAATGTCTCGCCGTCTCGGCCATTCAGGGCAACGGTTGCAAAACGCCGGGGCGTCCCACGGGAGGGGATTGGTTTTAGTCAACTAGCTTAATTGAGTTGGAGTTTCGAGAGAAGGCATATATGTTCAGTGGCATGTAAATATTGCATGGTGTTTACTGAGAGATTTTAAAAGCCTGCTATGTGTCGATTCGTGCGAGCGGTCACGCTGCTCTGTGACCAGGCCCTCTGCTGTCAGTGTGGCAGTTTGCTTGTTTGAATACGGTGTTTGGTTAATAACCTGGATTAACACAGGCTGTTTAAGTTGCTGGAAGTGCAGCCGTGCCCGATTGTTTGGTCTTTGTGTGAGATTGGCTGTAAATAAAGCCTCTCATCCCCTTTGCCAAACAGTTTTGTTCAACCGTGCCGTCCGAAGCCCAAGTCATGCCGTTTTAGCGCAGTTGCTAAATTAATTTAGCACTTAAAAAAAAAAATACATTTATTTTTCCTGATCTTTGTTTTTTAAAAATGTTTTCCCCCAAACCACCTTCCGAATCCGTCTTTCATATTACCTGTGGAAACGTCTCAGTTCGTTGAGGCATGGAATTGTTTTAGGAGACGTCTCTGCGAAATCTGCATTTTTTGCTGGATTTTTTTTTTACAGTTTCTCTGTGTTTTCGGACTAGTTAAAAACCACTGTTGCTCTGCCAGCGACACAGACCGCTGATTATCCCTCACCAGCAGGACGTTGTGCTCACAGATGCCAAATGCAGTTAGAATATACATAGACTTCCATCGTTGTTGAAGTTGGCAAGCCGTGAGACATTACCGCATTATTTAATATGTTACTGAGAAGATTCTGTCGTTAGTTCGACTCATTTAAAAAATAATTTGGTGCAGTTGCAAAAACAAGGAGCGTTTGTGTGTAAGACCTTCAGTAGTCGTGGCATTGCGCCAGATGTGCCGACTCTCTCCTCGGAGCCGACTGCGTGCGAGGAAGGAGGGCACCATTGTAGTAAAACGCTGGAGTCTTTTTCGGTGTGAGAATAATGTGATGATCTTGAGCGTTGTTCTCTCTAGGCAATAACAGACTAATCTACCGCTGTGTCCGACTGGGGGACGCAGTCCTATTGCTATTGCCTCACTCATTCAATTAAACGTGTCTATATACACACGTGTGTGTGTGTGTGTGTGTGTGTGTGTGTATATATATCATATAGTTTTACAGAAATGTATATCTCAGTGATTTTGAGGATAGTTTCCCTGGGTTGTGCCACACGTTTTGAATGACCAGTTCCTCTGGCTGGATATAGGCCCTCCTCTTTGACACAAGGAGCCCAATTCTGACTGTGTAATCAATTTTGAAAAGCGTGTTTTCTGATAATGTACTCGTGTTTGAATTGCCTCGTTTTTTTTGTCCTCTTCCCCCCCCCCCCCCCCCAGCTTTTACACGGTCAACGAAGTCCACAAATTCCAGTACTCCCGCCCTGTTAGGAAGGGAGAGAAGGATCCGGAGAACGAGTTTGCTGTAAATATAACATTTCTTTTCCAGTTTTGCTCTGAGTGCGGTTGTCAGAGTGCACTGTGGAATATGTGTGGAGCTGCGTTTGCATGTGCGCATCAAATTCACACTCCACTGGTGGTGGTCTCCTCTCCACCCTGTCCACGTTGGTAACACCTAGCCATCTGCCCCGGTCTTCTCCTCTCCACCCTG
>JAOVYW010003303.1:0-10184 GCA_025775045.1 Hiodon tergisus | reverse complement strand
GACGGCTCGCACGCCCGAGTTGTGGGTGACGCGCAGACGGCTCGCACGCCCGAGTTGTGGGTGACGCGCAGACGGCTCGCACGCCCGAGTTGTGGGTGACGCGCAGCCCTCAACTCAGATGGTGACTGCAGGCGACGTGTCTCGGACAGTGTGGCAAACAGAGGCTCCGGCACTAACGGATAGCTGGTCCACTGCAGAGGATCGCGGCGCTAGGCTAATCACACACCCAGCTCACCTCTCGTAAACCAACTGCCTGTGTGACATTTTGAGCTGGGAGTTAAATGAAATATCTCTATCTAAATGGCCGTTTTACCTTCACGACAGGGAAGCAACAGCAGGACTTCAATCAAGTTAACCAGCTGGAAGTTTCTAAAGGCCTTATGGTTTCACAACCAATTTCGGATACAATAGTATTTTTCATCTAAGCGTGTTGGATTATTCATACACCTGTGAATAGGGACTTACTGGTCAGTTAGAGTACATGAGAAACTGCTCATTGTGATACGGGTTTTCATTTTGAAAATACAGAGTGCAAACTGTCATAACTTATCAAGGAAAAGACAGATCAAACTCAGTGTCAAAATAAGGAATTACAGTACCAAGTCATTTTCAAGAAGTTTCTTGCTAATATTTTTTTTCTCAACGGAGACTGAAGCAGCCAGCGTTTAAAACCAGAGACAGGATTTAAGTGCGATTAAGGTCAGGTCACCAATAAAGCGTAGCGCTAACGTAGCACAAGTGTTCAGACAAAACGGAAAGTGAGGCTAAATGTCATGACTTAGAGCGGTGCTTGAACAACTGCGCAGAACACGCCACTCTGCCGACAGTTAACCCTCCCCCACGTCCCCCCATTAAAACTGACGGAAGGTCAAAAAAAATACACCCTGTATAAATCTGCTGGGACGGGGTAGATTTTAATGTCTTTAACACTGGGGGAATGAAATACAGCCAGTCTCCATTCAAATGTAATTGGAGTTTTATGCATTTAACTAGTGACCTGGAAAGAACAACTGCACAAAATCAATTGCATAAAACCCTTTATGGGAGACTCGGCGGAGACAATGGGGGAGAATGACGCAAGGGAGGGTGCTGGGGAAGAGATGGGGGGAGGCCCGGGGACTGGCTGAGAGCACAGAGCGTGTGGAGGCGACACGCCCGCACACTCCTAACGAACCGCCTCTGATGCTCTGACACGCCCGGGGAGGTGAAGGCCTTGTAAGGCACGCCCTGGGTGACAGACCGCTATCGAGCCATGTCACCGCCCGAGCTCGAGCCACAGCCTGAACGGGAGTTGCAGATGATTCGGCTTTGGGTCTCCACGCCGCCCTTTCTGCGGTGCAGCTGTTTGGTGACGGTGATGCCACTTATAGGCGGCGACTTCATTTGGACATCTCTGAGGCTATAGGTCTGCCATCGATCTTCGTGGACCAGGGTTTCCAAAATGACAAAAGCCTCCAGAGCAGAGGACGTGCTTTTGTACCGAGAAGTTTCCACTTTAAGGGTGAAGAACCTGGAATCTGACAAACCTGACACTAAGTGGCCCGTCCAGTAGGGCGAATCGGAACCAAGACATCAAGGAAAATGAAGAGCAGAATGATGTGATTGCCTGTCCTCTCTCAGGAAAGCCATACGGCAGCTATCATCACCAAACATCATCAGCCTTCTGGTGTGGTCTAATTCAAAGTCTAAACTTTGAGTCTTTTTTTGGACATTTCGATGTAATCCGTTTGGAGGCGGAGCTCGTAAAATAAATAAAGACAACTAACCGGATAACTAACCGGATCAGATTACACTGCACCTCCGAGGGGCGCGGTACTGTGAGCGCTTAGAGGCCCTAGTACCGATGAGCTTTCAGCTGCGTTTGAATGCACCAAATCCCTCAAAAATCGGCTTAGAAGAAGAAAGAAAAACCTAAACCAAACAAACAAAAATAACGCCACACAATCGAACCCCTCCCCTGATGCAGTCCTGCAAGGGATGAAGAGTGAAAAGATATGCGTACTGTATACAGTGTAACGTGCGAGAGTGAAACGGGCACGGGGATTTCGGATGCGTAGCGGAGTGGGGGATCAGCCCCTCCATGGCGAACAGCAGCTTCCTGATCAGACAGCCAGAGTGGCGAGTGTAAATGCAGGGCGCCACACGTTTAGCTCCAGAATTTGAGCCTGTGCTAACACCCACCTGCACCCGGGGGGGGGGGGGTGCCCTGCAGAACAGCACGGGCTCCTCATGTTCCATTACCTTCCACCGCTGGGTCCGCGCCTCCGCAAGGGCCATGTTCCAGTTCTTTGAGGCCCGTGCCCAAAAATAAATACATTAATTATTAAGCAAAGGAGGAAGACGGTCTGTTGCAGCGAAGATCGCTCCCAGCCGAAGTCTTTGATAGAGAAGCTCCGCGCGTCTGTAGTAAGATTCCCCGCGTAGGGAATGCTCTACTGGTGTCAGTGAAATATTTCACATCCTTCTGCTCCAGATACAATACTACATACTTGCCAAGGCAACATCCTTACAGAGACTGACTTCTATCAAAATCATTTCGCTTATACAAAAAATTCTATTACATAGATCATTCGCACAAAGGGCTTCACTGAAACCATCTGGTCGGACCCTAAACCTGACCAGTTGGACAGCTGCTGCTCCTCCTACAACTTAATCTAATATGGCGCACCACTGTGGGTAGAGAGGAGGCTTTGAGGGGGTCTCAAGCATTTACAGCAGCAGGAAGACTCTGTAGTTGATATGCGGACGGCTCCCTGCGGCGGTGCCCTTCTGAGGAAGTCTGTCGTCGGAAAGACACCAGAGGCGAGCGGAGATATGAGAAGACATCGGGGCTGTCGACTCAGCCACTGCCTGAAATCATTACTTAGAATAACTTTTTAATGTCCTACCGGTGTTTGAACCAGGGAAAACGACGGACACTCTTGATGCTCTGTTCCTGATTGAGTCCGAAGAATGCGTGTTAATAACAAGATCACTAGTTGTTCAGTAGCTGACTTAAGATGTGTTTTAGATATAAACATGTGGTAGATCTTCGCCTCCATTCATGACCCCCATGAAAGGGAACACTTGTCCTAGCTGACATACACCTTTAGTTTGCAATTTAAGCATCATGGCTTGCACCTCAGAGCAGCTCCAGCGCCCCCTAAGGGTGACACCAGGGCAGTGCCCTGTCCCCTCCTTCCCTATACATCGCATATTCCTCTGAAACTTCAGTCTCATTATTCCATTGTGGTCCCCTCTCTCTCCTGGATGACATTTCTGAGAGGAGATGCCTGAGATTGGTGGGCAGAATAATTAGTTGGCTTAGTGTTTCATTAACATCTGTGGTGTGTGTGTGTGTGTGTGTGGGTGGGGTGTGTGTGTGCGTGTGTGTGGGATTTGGGTGGTAGGATATGCCTGGACTAGAGGTAGCAATGAAATCAGGGGTCTGGGGAGCCCAGAAAGGCCTTTAACTCATTTCCTCTGCTATTGTTGGCAGAAGTGGTATCGTTATGGTCACGGTGTCCCTCTGAATTGAAGAGCAGAGTGGCTGAATAAGCGGGTTTGAATGGAATTCAGACAGGAGGCTTATGAATGCCGAGAGGTCAGAGATGTGCAAATGTGCGCGTTAACTCTTCTGATTGGTTGATGTGCCTCCCATGAGAAACGTCCAGTGCTATGCTGTATCTCAAACGGCCAAACCAGTAACAAGCACTCAGTGACATTATTGGGAAGGTTTGAATATGAAACCATGTTTTTTAATGTCCCCAAATACTAACAAACTGTCCTGGTCTGTTGGTCATTTTGACTGCCATAATCTTATAAGCTATGAGCATGTATTGAGCAATGGTCTGGTTTGGAGCTCTCTCAAAGGGAAACAGATTTTTCATCAATAATATTTGGATTTTTTAAATTCCTGCACTAAAGTTAACTTTTAATACAGCTCACTGGCTCCCAAAACTGCCAACCACAGCACCGTATTTGGGTTTACGACAGAGCTCTGTCTAATTGGGATGCGTTGCAAAGAAAGGGAATTGGCTCGAATGGATGCCATCAGACTCGTTGGTTCACCCAGTTTTCCCCAGTGTGGATTAATAATTCAGAACCTGGGCCACGAGGCTCACCCTTGAACAGCGAGCTGAAGCTTGGCACAGTGATGCGGTTCACGCTCGTTGGGGGTACAAGGGGCACTTTAGTTTTCACTCAAGGGAGTCAATATGAGCTGAGGGAGACAAGTTTGAGGGAGGCAAGGTCTAGCCTGGGCGTGAAGAGAAAAAGAATAGCTGAATATCGGGGGGTTAGGGTTAGGGTTGGGGGGGGGGGTTTGATAGCTGCCCAGCACATAAGTATGGGGCCAGGTAGCCCATCTAGCTTCCTGTCCATGGAGCACGTGTGGAAAATACCAGCAGGAGACTATCGGGGTGACCCCCGGCTGGCAAACCCCATGCTTCCAGGTGTCTTTTGGAGACTTTCAACGCTTAGCAACTTCTGGACAAACTGCTTCAATTTCAAATGTCAAGGCCCAGTCACATGGAACACCATTCTCCAATCAGGAGTGTCTATAACGTCGAGGGGAGGGCCCAGGGACAGCCAAACTGCAGACAACTGACTTAACTTTGGACACCCAGCCCGGCGTCATATTGTTACATAACAGTCAAACGCGTTATGCCTTTCCCCCCGGGACGTGCAGTCGAAGCAGGACTTTAATCGCATCTCATAGCTAAGCGGGCCGACATGCGTCTGTGGTCAGATACGCGCTCAAATAGAATCCACACTATAAATCATTTTGGGGAGCCTCACACTACAATATGATAAGCCAGAGTGACATATGCCTATGTGTTCTGCCTGCTTTGGGCCGATACTGTTTAAAGAAGGCAATTTAAAGGAAGGAAAAAGAAAGCCAAGTGGTGTTTGAAGCTGGAAGATATGTTTTAATCATTTGGACACTGGATATATTATTAATGGACCCTATCCCTCCATCGGTCTCCAAGCCATGGACAGCGAATGGGTATTGGCATCAATGCCAGCCTTTTCCATTTGATCTTTGTGTAATTGCAGCTCTTTTTGCAAATTACATCACAAGTCTTGTGTTAAATAAAGTAGTCTGGGAAGCAGGAATTTCTTTACTTATCAACTTTATTCTCCCGTGGGGTTTGAGTATTTTTTCTTCTTTTAAAAAAATGTTTTTTTTCTTTCTATTTTCTTCTCTAAGAAACAGGAAAGCGAATTTTGTTTCTCATCTTTTTTCCTTCTTTTTTTTACTCCTGGGTGAAAACACCGCCACTAGCCAGACATATGACCCCCATATTTTCAGCCGCTTCAAAATTCTGCCCATTTTCACAAGAGGAGATGAAGACCTAGGAAGTCAATATAGCACAGTCAGAGAGTATTACTGTTTGGGACTTTTTACCCAACATCCTCAATTCATTAATAGTTTGAGAGGGACGTGAAAATGTCGAGAACAAGATTTTGTCGAAAATTGACAACGTTCAGATACGCTGTGGTGTTCAAACCCTGCTCAGCTGGTATCAAGGGACCTAATTTGTACCAGGAAAACATTCCCCACACTTTCACACCACTACTATCAGCCTATATCGTTCACACCGGGCCAGAGTCATTTTAGTCCGCAGGATTGCCGGCGAATGGATGTTTTTCGTTTGTCGCAAATTTCTCAGTTAATCCTAGACACTGTGGTGTGTGACAAGCTAAGGAAGGCAATGATTCTGAGATACTGGAACCGGCGTGTGTCCGGCCCCAATGATATAATCAGGCTATAATCAATCGCTCACGTCGACCGTTTTCTAACATTGAATCGAACAGTAACTGAATGCCCCGCTGCCTGTCTGCCTGCTTTATATAGCAAGCAACGACCACATGAATCACTGTAGGAGCAATAAAATTTTATACAATTTCAGGTGTTGTACCTAAAGTTCTCACACAGCATATCATCATATAATCATGGGGTAATCAGCAGATGTGGCTTCTACCTTTGTGGTGTAAGAGGTCGAAAAATCGGCCGTAAGAGGCCGATTAGTTTCATTCTAATGCACTATAGTGAACTGTATTGGAATCAAACGTTCCATCACACTCCAAACTGTTGTCTCTAATTTATTTATTCTCATGCGTGGGGTAAAATGGAAAAGATGAGAGTAACAGACTATATTTACCATTGGCATGCTTGCTTGGAGTTAATCGCTTTCCAAAATGACGATTTCAATAACTTCACCGCGGGGTTTTGGTGCTACGGGGAATAACACCGGGGTGCCAAACGCAGCATTGAGCAGCAGCACACAAGACAACAAAAACACAGACGCGGAATTTCTCATCCGTCAAATTGACTCTCCATGGGTCTCGCCTGTCTCAGACAGAGAAATATTAAGCATGACGCCGGCATAATTGGATGGAAAGTAATCAATTAGACGGACTGTTGTAATTGACCCTGGGTCTGGGGGATGTCGATGAAAAGCTTGAGCGGGTGGAACCACTATTGGAGAAATTTGAGCCCTGGCGTTCACACCTGCTCAGTAAGGCTCTGAGGGACAAAAAAAAAGAGCACTTTTACCCTCGCTCAATCACATCAAATCTCTCATCAGATTTGATGCTACAGGAGTTAAGTCACACTCCCAGCTCAGAATAAGAGCTTAATCCAAGAAAAATCTTACACGGGTCTGAAAAGTTTACAGTGTGGGTTAAGGACACAATGTGAAGCCTGGCTGTCATTAAGGAAGTTATTAAATCATTAAGATTAGTATTAAAAAAATGTAAATGCTAAAAATAAACATATTTATAGGAAGATCTGCAGTTATGAATAGGATCATAAGGTCAGGATCAGGGAAATTTAACCCAAACACTGTATCCTTCCATTGCACCTCAGGCTGATCGGAGGCAATAGAAGGTACAGGAAAATGTTATTTTACTTTTATGCCTGTATGTGCCAAAATGCATTACAGTTATCACCTGATACCTGATTTCATGTGTTGGCAGATCATTTAGTGAAGTGTTCACAGAGAAATAAGTTGGCAAAAAAGTTTGCCAGAGAAGGAATAAGAAACCTAAACCTAAAGCAAATAATTACATGTGAATCCTATTTTTAGTGTTGTAACGTAACGGGAAGATGTTAAAGGATATTTCTGAAACCAATTTGTGTCCGAAGTGAGTCTCTCATTCTATCTCACCACGAATATCGTCATGGCTCTAAACCTCTTGGATCCTACACTCAGAGATATTTGTTTTGTTGGGCACCAGCTTTGAGCTAGCAAAAGCCTCGTTAATACCAGTCTCATCCCTTCCTGTTCCTAATCATAACCCAAAAAACTCGAAATATCTATAATTAATCTGAGACAGCGGCAGGTCAGAAAGTCAGGCGGAGTGCCGACGTTTAGCCGAGTGTGGGCTCGCCTCCAATCGAGGACACGCTATAATTTAGACAAATAGTCTGATTCCATGGTGGGTCGGCGTCTGGTCAGGGCATGGAGGGGGTGAGGGTCAGAATCGGGCTGGTGGACAATGGGGCGGCACAGCACAGCACGGCACGGCACGGCACAGCACAGCACAGAAATGTCACTGAATTAGGCCCTAGTGTCTCCTATAAATACACTATGGAGTTTCCTGCGACCACCTCACTCCCATCTTGTGCAGACAGATTTTTTGCTGAAACGTTTTCCGTTAACCGATTTGCTCACTACAACAGCAGTGTTCAATTAACTTCCACATCAGACGTGCTAACACATTAAAATTAAATTAAAACTCTGGGAACAGGACCAGGACCTTCTGTATTTTCCTTTTATCATAAATATCATTATTATAAGCCTGTTACGAACCTTTATAACCTTTAAACTCTTCGCTGGAGAGTTAGTATCCCAGGAACTACAAGTGGCATCAAGGAGCAGCACATTTCTGTTGTATCGCTTGGACAAACTTAGCACAGATCCGTACATAGGCTTTATTTTAGTTTTTGTTAGCATGGTGTTTGAATGTTTGACATTATTTGGGAGCTGCTTGTTTCCCTGGTCTTTTCATTCTGTGTCATTATGTTAGTATGTAACCCGTACAACTCTATCGATTAGTCAAATTCTTCTGCATCTCCCTTGAGATGGAATTGCAGGAATAGTGAAATCCGATCGGTTAAGATATAAAGGCAGGGAAACCAGTTACATTCCTCCCCAAAGCCCCAGCAAAGAAAATTTGGGTTTTTAAACAGGCAGTGAACTCATATAGGCGGTAGACTAAAAAAACATTTCAAAGTTTCTCATAGATCAAACAATGTTATTTCAGTCAAGGCCATGCCTCAAATCTCTGCTGCGATCATTTTAAATTTGTAATAAGGAATCAATTCCCAATGGCCAACGCAGACCACCAGTCTACACCATCCCCACTGTCAAGCAAGGTGAGACGGCATCCTGTTTGGTGCATTTTGGGTTCTCTTCTTTGGGTGCTCCTCATAAGCAAGACCCATAGCTGTAACTGCTGCCATGGCGCCTCCACATTTGTATGGACTCAGATAGGTGAATCAACATAGTCCTGTTTCTCATTTTTCTTTGCAGTTTGTGCTTAAAGAGCTGTGACTCCAGCTCATGTAATTAGCTGTTTGTGACCGGGAGGCGGTGCACATTTGGCAGTGCCTCTCGGGCTGCGGTGGGTAAAAATTGGCAGGGCTTCCCTCTGCTCGGCGCTGAACAGCGCCTCCTACAGGCTGCCTGGGCGCTAGCCGGCTAGCAGTATCACATTGAAGGAACGGGCTCTCATCCAAACCGTGCTGGACTCCTTGTGCGAGCTGCGCAACCCGCCGTGCGGACAGCTCTTCACCGGTGGCTCTTCTTCTGAGCGACCGCGTGAATGGGCTCCACGCGCGTGCAACAGATTGTCAGAGGCGTTCATCCGCGCGGTAATAGCAGGAAATCGTCGGGTGTGCCGGGCCGAGTTAGTGATGTGGACCAGACGCTGCAGTCGCAGACAACTCACGCGTGAAACACCGGCATTGAAGACAACATCGGACTGTAATAGAGTATCGCAGCTGTGTGCAGTGTGAACACACGTGGCAGTTCTGTCCTTTCCACTGTGAGGAGAGACCGCCTGGTAAATATAATTCTAGAGTAGGCAGCACACACTGAAGCGTGAGCAAGATTTCATAGCTAAGGTCATCCCTAAAACGTTCCACGTCCTCCACTACCAGCACTTAAAATATTAAAATAAACATCAGTTTCCATTCATTTGACCAGAACACGGCCATTATAAACTGCATCTCATTGCTGTACCAGCCTAAAACTTATCCTCCAAATCGGCTCAAAAAACGACGACTAAAATATTTTGAAAGAGTGCTTTCAAAACTCTGAAAATAATACATTTCAAAGACAAGAATGTGAGAAACGTCTCACCCTCCTGCAAACAGCCCTGCATGGTGGAGAAAACATCTGATAAGTCCGGGCTGACCACGCTTGTTTAACCAACAGCTTATCAGAGCCAAATGAAGCAGGCACCACAAATGTGTCCCTTTGCAGACTGTTCTGCACTGTCACTCACAATGCAAATAAAGGTTGTTTTTTTTATTCACTCTGCTGTGAACATATTTTCCCATCATGCATTTCCTTTTGGCTGCCTTATTTTATTCCACCACTTCCACCAAGTGACTGCAGCTCTGAAACAAAATGTCAAGAGCTCTGAGTGTCGACACCAAGCAAGGGGCTGACTCGTATTTCGAGAACTTTAACTACACTGTTTATTTTTACCTGCTCTGTGCTCAGTAGTTTGGGGGCTTCGACAGGCATGCTGGTGTCCTGTAAGCACAGAACTCACGGAAAACTACAGCTGTGGGAGTCTAAATCAATGAAAGACAAGAGTAGCCTAAAGTCTCCCCTCGGCAAACACATGCTTAGCGTTTGGGATTAAGGAAGGCTCACCTTTAAAAAGAAACCCCTACTTAATGGTGTGCCCAGGGAGAGCGAGGACTGCTGGTTTGTGAAGTTTCAGAGTCTTTTAGGAAGAAATGTCTTGTACTATTTCCATGTCTACCGCCGCCTGTTTGTCATTCCTTCGCTCTCTTTCTCTTGTAAAATCCAGCACTGTGGTTGTACATGGTGGAGCCATGCTGAACTAGGGGTGAATTTCAGGGTGACGATGGGTGGAATCAATAGTACAGAACCTGCAATCGCGACAGTGAAAGCCATGTGTAAGACACCAGTACAGAACCTGCAATCGCGACGGTGAAA